>JBBPUO010000018.1:29009-42680 GCA_038094755.1 Caloboletus firmus | reverse complement strand
CTCCATCGGTTTCATACAAAAGGTATGACCAACTGGATCAGAGCATCCTTGTGGGCGGTGCGAAGAGTTGAACGAAGGTCTGAGAGAACGTGATATGAAGTCAACAGACTGCGGCGCCGTTTGATCGCGGCGGAGGTGGCAGTCGCTGAAGACAGAGTGGACTGAGATGGCGCCGGTTGGGGTTGGTGAAGGGGAAAGTAACGTTGCCTGGCATTGTCCCAATACATGCCGGGGAGTTGGCGAGGCATGGGTACTACTAAGTTACCGTGTCAGCGTTTCAAGTCAAAATTCAATCAAGTTTGGAGATCAACATCAACTAACGTTTACGTTTCATTACCAACCCCAAGGCGGACACGTTCGCCAGCGTATTGCTCACATCTCAGCGTTTAAACTCTGAATCCCATGTCGCGCGAAACTGCGTTTCCCACTGCCACAAATCAACCCTGTTGTGATGGAGAGACAGTGACAACCGCTGGCTGTGCTCAACGACCTGGCTTGCAGGACATCGTGGTCGCAGAGGTAGCCCTTGTTTTTGGCGATCCTCGCAAGCTCTACCAAGTGGGTCTCGGCAACTGGTTACATTGTGGTCAATGCTCACCAAGTACTATACCTCTCTCTCATAGACACACCGTTCTATATCACTTTCTTTAACAATGGACCAACCTCTCGCCCCCAAAAAAACAGGCTTGATTCACTCCGTCACGTTACCAAAAACGACTTCAGTCCCGTCTTTTCTTCCGGCCGCGTTGCCGCAACATCCTTCCTCTGCAGGAAACTTCAGTTATCCTCCCCGTTCCCCTTCATGGGCTCGCTCAGGCTCTCCCGTTAACCTTCACAGATCCTCAGACGTTTTGCGCGAACCTCCGCTCCTTGAATTGCCCCCTCCATCGCTCCTCGACGATGATCCATTTGCGAATTTGTCCTCCTACACTATCCCTCAGTCATCGGACTCCCCCACCTCATTCGAGCGTCCCAGTCTATCTCAAGTTCCCCCGCCATCCACTGTCGTTGTATCTCCACAAGTATATGTACCGCAACCGACGGTTGCGCGGCCCAGATCTTCTGGTCACGGTCAAGTTCGTCCCGCGTACACCAGGCCTGCATTTACGCCGCGTCCTTCCCTCCCTTCTTTGTATACTCTCGCTCAGATGAACATGCCCACCTCTGGGAGAAAGGTACCACTTCCTCGTCCTGTAAAGAGGTGTTGGGACTAACTGTACAATGAATAGGTCCGGAAAGGGACCCCTGGCGCACGTTTACCTCATGAACCCTGGGATATGGATTTGAGTGCTGAGTTCAATCTTTTCATGAGAAACATACCATCCAGTGCGGGTCTATCGCGACCATCGGATAGTCAAACTTCAAGCTTTCAACCGCCACTACAGGAAACCACAGTGCAGACGGAGCCTGTTGCCCTTCAAACAACTGCCAATTCGGAAACGTGTTTCGTGTCTCGGCAAATCGGCCTTAATTCCCCTTCCCTTGGTGATGAAACATCTTCCTCACGTTCATTATCCGGTGACGATGCCGACATGGATTCTCTTCCCTCGCTTTCTTATACCACCTCTGAGCCCTCTTTGTGCGCACTCTCACGCTCTTCATCGGTAGCATCGTCTGCCTGGCTAGAAGGATCGATGGACGTAAATAGTTCAAGGGACAACCACGACCAGACTTCCATGACTTTCCAAGTCGCCGATGACATTACTGAAGAAGACGACCCGCTGAGTTATCATTCAGATTTCGACTATTATACCCAATCACTTTCCGATCTGTCCGATTCTGAACCAGACGTCGAACCAACCACAAGTGGCAAAGCAAGGCACCATTCTCCTCCTCTTGACATGGGCGCCACACCACACACTTCTGTTTGCGACCCAGTGGTTAACATTGAACCTGGGACACCCGCTGATACGATGTGTAGAGTTGACGTGCTTCGCAAACACACTCAAAGCGACACTCATGTCATAGGTTCACCAAATCTTGAGTCGCCACAAGATGGTGGCGGGTGGCGTGGGCATCAAAGTGAGCCTGAAAGGCAGAGTGGCCGGAAAGACGAGGATAGGAGGCGGGAAGCAAGCAGACGCAATGGAGGTTATTCTGGTGGTCAATCTTCTAGCCCATACGGTGGTAATACTGGGGGCGACGACAACAATGGAGATAAGCCACGTCGAGGGAAATCCCCCTCATCGGACTCGAGCACCTCAGATTTCATTTCATCCTCGGACGACGACGCGGACGGCATCACTGTCTATTACAGCCTTGACGGCATGTCTAATGACCCCCCTTCACGTCCAAATTCTCGTACCCGTTCACGCTACTCAAAGACTGGTGGGGGTTCAGATGATGACGTCCCGTTGGCTCAGCGAGTGCCGACTGCGTTGTCCGCCCAGAAGTCAATTCGAAGGCAGTTACGTAACGAACGCCAGCTGCGGAAATTAGAGCGCGCAAAGAGTTCTCGGACAGCTGCAGACCCCCCCCTACCTGCTCGTCCGACAGAATCTTTCCGCGCACCAGCTGCGCCAACAACTTCTCGAAAACGGTCCGCGTCTGCTGCACCAGCGCCCGTGTCGGGTGCGCGAGCTGCACCCACTGAGGCGTTTCCAGTCGACGACTTGGCCCGAAAGCTCGCGAACCTCCAGACTTCTCCCCGCCTACCACCTTCGACGGCTCCCCTGATCCAGGACGGTTCCCTACTTACAAACTCCTCTCCTCGGGTGCCCGCTTATAGTAGCGGTGTCTCTCGAAGTTCATCTCGGGGGAGGCACGCGGACCAACAAACCTACCTGCAGCAAAGGACCCCTCGAGTTCCCGAGGCATCATCGCAGGATAGACCTTTGAGGTCCATGCGCTCTTTCCATCGACCTGATGGACGGCACACAGAAACTCAGCGGCCATCCGTCGAACAAATGTCGGCTCCTCGCCTGGGACGTAGTGCAACAGCTGCTACCTCCAGCCGCACTGCACGCGCTGGACGCGACACTGCCGCAGCGGGATATGAGCAACACACCAAGGCGGGCCGTGTCAGTGAGGACGGTCGAAGACCATCAGCGAGCGTTCTTCGACCATCCTTGGACAGAGAAAGTGATGTTGTACAGCGAGCGGTGCAACGACCACCTGTTCCTCCATTGCCGATATCGGATTCCACACCGCCGCAATACATGACCAGGGTGCCTGTGGTACAGCAAAGGATTTTCATTGGGGACATGCAGCGGTTTAACATGGTGGAGATTACACCTGCTACGAACGCTGGGGACGTAATAGCCACGGTGGCAAGCCAAGGCATGTTGGATAGATCGGGGACGTGGATGCTTTTTGAGATGGCTCAGGATTATGGCATGGGTAGGCACTTCCCGTTTATCTTTCTCCTTCCCACTGAATTTGAGGTTGGTTGCAGAACGGCCTATACGGGATTATGAACTCCTGGCTGATGTTTCTGCCTCATGGAACAAGGACAAGTTATTGAATACTTTCGTTATCAAGCAAACCCCTCTAGCACAACTATTGAGTCGTTCTGTCAGTCATTCTGGGTGGTGAAAACGAAAATCGCTTACTGGGTCAATGCAGGCTATACCTACCAGTTCCCCCACTCATCGAGGCTGGGTTGAGTGGGAGAGCAAACGGGGAAAGTGGAGCAAGCGTTGGATGGAACTTCGCGAACACGGCTTATGGTTATCGAAGCGGGACACGGTAACGTTTGATGTGGTAGAGCTGACTTGGTCGTGTTGCTCATCCAGATCTAGGGAAAGGACGAAATCTTCCTGTGCTCACTGTCAAACTTTGATGCCTATTCTGTAACTCGACGACACAAATCACCGAAGGCTTTTGTGTTTGCCATGAAGTCCACCGATCATCTTTCGTTATTTGAAAATGCTGCGGATTACCTTCATGTATTCTCTTGCAACCCCAAGGACGGCGAAAAGTGGATGCAGGTCATCCTTGTCGCCCGTGTAAGCAAACTAGATGTCCTTCAACTCGACCTAAATACTTATCTGTCCTAGTCGTATGTTCTCTACCAGGAACGCCATGTTCTATTTGCAAAAACCGGGGAAACACTCTCCCAAGCAAAACCACTTACCCGGCCTGGAACCAGAAAACAGTCTGTATCTGGTCGTCCCGCGCAACCTCTAGTCAACGTACCACCCCCCTTCAGCCAGTCACAAACCGCTAATATCGCCTTTGAGCCTGGCTCCCTCCTGGCAAAACGGAAAGGGGATGCGTAACTACAAAGCGTCGCGCTTGTTTGCAAGGCTCTGCCCTTTCTCCGACTGTGAGTCGTCTTAGTCGCGGCTTATGTTTGTATACCCTATCAATGGATGTACGTACTGTACTCTACAATTGCTATAAGTTGGAAAGAAACAATCCGCGGATATGAGAAGCAAGAATGACAGAAACGTTGGTAATGATGCAACATAGACATCAATTCGACGTCTTCTGTTTCTTCTTAGCTGGCCCATCGGAATCGCCCTCCTTGATTTTGGGCTTAGGTTTAGGTTTAGGTTTTGGCCTTTCGTCGTCATCAACGTCCATCGCGTCGTTTTCGTCATCTTTCTTGGGTTTAGACTTAGCTTTCGGCTTGGCAGGTTTCTTCTTGGGCTCATCTTCTGCGTCGCTCCCGTCTGCTTTGGCCTTGGGCTTTTTCTTCGTGAGCTTTTTCTTTCCATCTTTCGCAGACATGGCCAACTCCCGGTCACCACTCGCATCTGACGCCGTAACTCCGCCTGAAGAGTCAGAGTCGCTCTCGCTAGGCGAACCCTCGTCACTCGACGATGCCTGGAAATCCTCGTCTAAAAGACGATTATCATCATCAACAGAGGGTCAGATGTATGCGCAATTCTGACTCACCTTCTTCACTGTCATCCTCATTTCCACCAACTCGAGGCTTCGGTCGTTCATCACCACTACTCGCAACGCTCTGCATTTCCTCGTCCGAGTCCCCGCCGGCAGCGGCCATCATCATATCTACGTCGGCTACCATCTCGTTTTTGATTTTGACTTTCTTATCCTTGAGGAAAGTCTCCACGGGTTCATGCTCCTCCTTATTGATCGAAGTAAAGGTGTATTCTGGTCCACTCTTGGAAACGATCTTGAGGTCAAAAGTACGTGCAGCACTGGCGCCCATGCTTGCGCCCACGCGAGAAAAGACACATTGGTGGATGTCAGAGAGCTCAACTAGTGTGGGCTGTTTGGACACGAAAAAGACGTATTTTTCTAGCATGAATAGGTCCCCTTGAACAGCTTTGAGATTGGCTTTGATGCCAGGATGCCCGTCGCGGCTGCCATTGCATATGCTTTAAAACCAGAAAACGTAAAGAGAAAAAACAGTAACATTTTACCTTTGAAAGGTGCCCGAACCAATAATTTTCTTCTTCGACAACGCACGGAAGACACCTGATACGACCTCAAACGTGGGGTCTTCATAGTTCTTTTTCAATCTGTCGTATTTTGCGATCTCCTCTCTAATGTAGGATCACTCAGCCAGAAGTAAAAGTAGCGGTTCGCTGTGAACGCACTCAGACATGTTAAGTTCGGCGGTAGTCTCTTCCTCCCGCGCGAACTGCATGACCAAATATTGATATCTGGTCTGACCTTGTCTGATCGGCGTGCTAAGACCAAGCTACTCGTGGTTGGGATGTCGTATTGAGAAAATAACGGATACTCACAATGAACAGAACATGTTGATCATCCTTGGGGAGTAGGAATAGTCTCGAAATGCTTGAATAAAGAATTTTGTAATCGTAAGTCTTTCCGCGCAGTCGTAGAAAGTCGAGGAACATGTCGACGTCGTAACGACCACGAGGAGTGAGCACGAGCACCTCCTCGAAGCTCAAAACGAGATCCCCTGATACTTGTCCGATTTCGGCCTTGTCTTTGATGGCATCATGGAATGCTTGAGCTGCGCTGACCTCCTCACCATCCTCATCGTCAGACTTCTGTGAGCCAGCTTCCGAACCGCGAAGCTTTGTGTGGGTACCAGGGACGTAGAAACGGATCTCAACCATCTCATCTGGCGCATTTCTTGAAGCTTTTTTACCGCCCGACGATGAAGGCATGAACTCGAGGGATACCTCTGTCCTTCCGGCAATGTTGGAATTGGCGACTTGTTTCAGAGGTAACTCAAAGGCAGTCTTATTTGACACCAGGAAAGCTAGGTCTTGTCCTGCACGAAAATGAGAACTGGCAAGCCATCTTATAGGTCCTCTGAAAGCAAACCTTGAATGTCGGTGACTCCCCAGTTCCATCCTTTGAATGTTACGTCCTTTATCTCCAACGTCACGCCAAAGTGTTGCTTGAGTAAACTTGCGAGTTTGTCGTGGTCCTATAGTAAGAGCTATTCGTTAACTTCTCTCTTCAAGAACGAGGGCTTTCCGCGCACTTCACGCACGAAACCGTCAAACGTTTCTCTCCGCCTATCCTTGAGCCCGACTCTGAGTTGAAAGTTCCTCGCGACGCGGAACCACTGCACCCATTTGATCTCATCGGCAGGTATTGCTTTCACTGTCTCGTTTTCTTCGCCTTTCCAGGCCATACCACTGCTCGCGAGTCGCAATTCTGGGAGTGGCCATGAACCTGAAAATGCTTTTCATAGAGAGTTTTACTTACTGCCGACTTCTGGCAATAAACCATAATATATTCGGTCAAACTGGGTTGCAGCCATGACGGACGAGGATCAAGATGGTGGTGGTGCGTGAAGTCGCGCGTGTCGACATACTGGGCATATGTAATCAGCGCGTCAAATACGCGTTTACTAGCAATCTCTCCTGCACTAGGCTTTGGCTCTGACATCCAATAGCTCGTGTATTCCAGTGCTTTTCCAGCTCGAATTGCTCGTTCCAGAGACAAGCCTCTGCTCACTCATCTGTGGTCGTGGCCGCAGGAGCTGCCACTGATACCCCAAGGAAATACGAGACGCTGATGGACTCAACCCAAGAGCGAACATTTTGTAAATGGTGCACCCATGTCTCATGTTGCGCATCGTTCAAGGCCCGCATCCCTAACCCAAATCTCCAGGCTCAACACCAAATTGGAGGCCAATGGATACCCGCCTATGCGTTCGCTGGTGGAGGATCTCTCGGATGGTGTGCGCCTGATTCAATTAATGGTCCGTCGAATTCTTCTATCTTATTCTGTAGTTCGGCTGTTCATCCTCGTCCCATCGGACAGGAGATCATGGGTAATGGCCACCCATCCCCTGTATGATGTCGGGGCTCAAGTCACTTTCAGGAGATACCTCGCTCGGAAGATATAACAGGAATCCAAGAATGCGCGTTCAAAAAGCAGAGAACGTGAACAAGGCGCTGGAGTTCATCAGACAGAGGGGTATCAAACTGACCAACATTGGTCCTGAAGGTGCTGTCGTCTTGAACAAGATATCGCATGTTTCTATTGCTCAGCAAGATCTGATACAGATATCATGGATGGTAACTTGAAACTTATTTTGGGCATGATATGGACATTGGTCCTACGCTTCACAATTGCAGATATCAGGTGAATGGTGCACAAAATACGGGGTAGTGATTATCTGACGGTCATTCTAAGCGCGGAGGGTCTCTCAGCCAAAGAAGGGCTTTTGCTTTGGTGTCAGCGAAAAACGGCCCCGTATAAAGAAGTCGATGTTCAGGATTTCTCTGTTAGCTGGTCAGATGGGCTTGCACTGTAAGCATTCGCTCTTCTTCGCCTAAATTTCCAACTCATCTTTTTTAGATGTGCCCTTATTCATTGCCATCGTCCGGACCTTCTTGATTACGACAAGCTGGACAAGGTAAGAGGTTTCTTTTCCTCTTATTCCCCGGGAGTGACATCAACTTAGTCAGATCGACACGGAAATACGCGCCTGGCATTCCAGGTTGCCGCTGATCATCTTGGCATTCCTGTCAGTGTTGTCTTAACTTGATTCGCGCCCGCCTTTAAGGTATCTTTTCCAGCAACTGCTAGAAGTTGAAGATCTATGTGACTCGGACCGCCCAGACGAACGTAGTGTCATGACCTATATTGCCAGTTTTTTCCATGCTTTCTCCACGATGGGTCAGTTAGTGTGTTCTCGAAGATCTTATGATTCATAAATTACCTATATAGATCAGGCGGAAACTGTCTCCCGACGCGTCGAGAAATTTGCGGAACTCATGCAGTCGGTGTGGACAAGCAAGAATGATTATGAGCGCAGGGCTCGCAACGTTCGCCGTGTTTCATGGATCACTTTCGTTTCGGTCTGACTGTCGTCTATAGTTACTTTGTGCACTGGCCGAAGTCCAGGAACAGTGGAGGGCAAGCAGATTCACTGGCACATACACGGACGCCAAGGGTCAATCCACAGCCTTTACGGCATATAAACAAACGAGAAAGCGCATTTGGGTCACAGAACGACAAGATGTCACCACCCTTTTTGGCAATATCCAAACGAAACTTCGGACGTATGGATTGAGGGAATATGTCCCTCCTGTTGGACTCGCACTTTCGGTTAGCAGAGCTGATTTTTTTTTTCGTCTCGCGCTCACTCAAGATTATTAGGATATAGATAGTGCATGGAATGAGCTACTAGAATCAGAAGCAAAGCGTTCTCGATCAATAAATGCACAAATACGACAGTACGTATGCCACTGCGCGGTATGCTACGGCACCTTACAGTTCCTAGGATCAAGGAATCTCTCCGAAAGCATTTTGCAGATCTCGCCAACGATTTCTCGCAACGCCTACACAGCATTTCGCTTGATCTGGCAAGTGTCGAGGGCCCGCTGGAGGTTTATCATACCATTTCCTTTGGTTTCTTTGTTTGACCAAGGTCTTTGTCTCCCTGAAGGAGCAGCAAGAGCAAATTCGGAAGATACAACTCCGAGTTCCCGGGCTAGCTGACGCCCTGGCTCGTGTAGCAAAGGCTGAGAAGGATTGTACTGAAGCCAACATCGAGGAAAACGACTATACTGTGTTTACTTGGCAAGACCTCGACTTTGAACTCGAACTAGTCACTCAGGCCATCGCTAAGAAGATTTCTTTCATCGACAATCAAGCGCGTATTTCTTCTCGCTGTCGCTGTTCCTCGCATTATGAAACATACTAACGTGTGACAGATCGTATCGAGAAACATGACCAACTTGACGCCCGCCCAGCTGGAGCAATTCGAAAGCACATTCCGGTACTTTGACCGAGACGAAACCAACACTCTCATCCTGTCAGAATTCAGTGCAGCCCTCGCCAGTCTTGGCATCATATACTCGGTGCGCCAGAACTTGTCATTTGCAGACTGACATTCTGAAAAATGAATGCAGGACGAGGATTTGGTGTACATCTACGATCAGCTGGTCCAAGACTACGGGGCAGTGACCTTTGAAGCTTTCATCAATCTTTTGGTATGTGTTCGCAATTATTGTGGTAGCTTGCTGCAAAACACCAACGACGGTTTGATGTAGGTGGACATCACTGAAGACCAAACTTCGCCCGAACAGCTTCGAGAATCTTTCCGTGGAATTGCCGGAGACAAGGTGTGTATTGTCCACGTGAACATGCCGATCGATTTGAGGATTCTTTGCAGCCATTCGTGACCGAGCTGGATATGAGGTTAGCTCAGCTTTCCATCAGTGCCATTGATTATCTACGGGAGGTCCTACCTTTATCCAAGAATGAAGTTGGAGAACCGGAGTACGACTACGAAACGTGGCTTCACGATGTATTCGCGTGATAGCGGTAACCCGAGACCTGACGTTGATAGAGGTAGTTGGACGACATTTGGTAGTGTACGCATTTAAAGATAGTAGCTTAGTGTTCAGAGTTTCACTCATCCATCCAGCATTGCAGCCAGGGTTCACACTAGAAAATTTCAACATCTAATGCATTACTAAACGCAGAGACACATCCAATTATCGTCACTCTGAAATAATTTTACGCGTCGAAGGTAATAGAGGCGCCGACCTTGTGGGCAGGGCCGATAGGGGTAATGTCGTTCAGTCGTTGAGTATCCAGAGCAAGACCGAACGAGGCCTTCACACCTGGCCGGAGGGTCTGAGTGTAGCCTACGTGCCTCGTGAGTTGTATAAAACTTGTATGAAGGTAGGCGGCATACCAAGAGCAAGGACACCTGAATTGTTAATCTTGGCCTTGACGAACGCGGCAGAGTCAAGGAAGCTGAAGAAAAAAAAAAGTTGGTCAAGTGGATGATGCAATACGCGTCAACGAGACTTACGCCTTGGCACCGACTTCAAGAGCAACACCAGAAGTTGTTGACTTGGTGTCATAAACAGCCTTGGCACCAGCTTCGACGTCGGGACTAACGCGGTGGTAATAGCTCGCGGAGAAGGTGTTGAGGTTGTTGAGACCGTGAACAGTGACGGCGTACTCAGGAGCATTGTAACCGATAGCTGCGGCGTAGCGGGTAACCTTGCCCTCGGTGACATTATAGGCAGCCTCGGCACCAAAAAGGAGACCATCACGACCGAAGACGGTGTCTGCGGTGAAAGTTGGGCCCTATGTACGAGCTAAGAATAGACAAGGGGAAGCAAAACGGAATGAAATGAAACCTTGAAGACGTCAAGAGCACCACGCGTGTGAACGCCCGACTGTTTGTAGATGACGTTAAAGAGAGCGGATTTTGAGCCCTTGTCGGGGATCAACGAGGTGTTGAGATCGAGTTTCAAACCCTTGGCAATGTAATTTTCGAGCTCGATTTGAGACTTGAGGATGTTAGAGGTTGTCCAGGTCTGGGTGAAGACCAGGCCGTTCTTGGGATCGGCATACTTTGCCTCGAGATCACCAGTGATGCCCAGGGTCTTGGAGTCACGGAGACCAGCGACCTTGAAGGCGACCTTGGATGGCGTCTTGGTTTTGACCTCGAGGGAGGTGCCGGAGAAGGGGTAGTCCTTGGACAACAAGTCATTGGAGGACTTTCCGAGATCCTAGAGAACAAGGAATGGTCAGAATGGATGCATAAGGTGAGAGGAAGAGACAGACCTTCCAGGATGGGGGGACGGGCTGAGGGAGAGACATGGTAGACGTGAAGAGGCAAAGCAAAAACAAGAAACGACTTTTTGAATTCGCGTCCGGGCAGATTCGTGGGAATATCCGGCCTCATTGGACTCTCGACATGGGTCACAGCGCTAAACTACACAAACGAGTCGCAGTGAGTCTGCCCCCGTCAGGCTTAGATCTATCGCCTACCCATCGTCCGCACAGAAAAAGACCGCTTCTTCGTCGACCACCCAGCCAAAATCAGTTGCTCCATCGGTGCCACCGGTTCAGTCAGCCAAGAAACGCGCTGGCTTGAAATCCAAGGCCAAGGCGAGGTCTGGCACGAAGGGCACGCAGGGAGATCATGTTTTGCGTGGTGCAGACTACGTGACATTGATGTTGGGAAGTCGGAAAAAGGCAGCGGAGGAGGCTCTCAAGCTGCCGGCGGAATGTTGATCATGGGACTTGCTTGACTACGTAATGATGCATATTCTCCCCATGAGCCATGGCCAAGTTCCGAGCCAGAACTTGTCCCGCAAATGTTCAGTTCTTCGCCTCTCCTCGCCAGAGCCCCTTCGCGTGCAAGAGCACTTGCGACCGCTGCGACCAAACTATCTCTCAGGGACCACCTCCCCGCTTCGAGTTCACCTGTGTTGCCAAAGCTCCACTTCTTCAATTCCATCACACAAGGGTCAGGCCAGATACCTACCTATAGAGTACTAGATGGCGTCGGCATTCCTATTGAAGGGGCAGAGCTACCAGACGTTCGTCTCTTTCCCTCTTTCTCAACGTCTTCTACTTACGGGCCTATGTAGATCACCCCCGAGTTTGCTCGCAAGTTGTGCGTTCCCATGTTCGCGCTTAGCTTGACAATCCAACCTGACATTTCCTGTCTCCAGATATGAAAACATGCAGCTCTTACCAATGATGGACAATATCCTATACAACGTCCAACGTCAAGGCAAAATATCTTTCTATGTACGTCACCTCCACCGCTCATTTTCCAAGACAGATCTAATCAAACTCTCCTCCCCAGATGACCTCGGTGAGATATTTACTGTCGACCCTCGCGAACTCCTGACCATTCTCCTAGTATGGCGAGGAAGCTACTATAATCGGTGCCGCCGCAGCTTTGGCCAACGATGATGAGTGCGTATTCTTGTCCATTTCCATCTTGCCGCTTCCTCACGTCACACAAGAGTCCTAGGTAGGAGTTTTGTTATATTCCAGTACACCTACTCCAATTACGAGCAAACAGGTCAATACCGTGAAATGGGTGTACTCCTATGGAGAGGCTTTGGCATAAACGCTGCCATGGCACAATGCTTCGGAAACCACGAGGACACAAGTGGAAAAGGTCGACAAATGCCTGTGGTATGCACTTCCTTCTCATTTAGTTAACCTTGCGTGTCAACCTCTCCACGCAGCATTATGGATCTGTTAAACATCACTTTCATACCATCTCCTCTCCACTTGCAACTCAGATACCACAAGCGGCAGGTGTCGGATTTGCACTTAAGCGTGATCCGGCAAGACGAAACAAGAATATAGCGTGTGTGTTTTTCGGTGAAGGTGCCGCTTCGGAAGGTGACTTCCACGCGGGAATGCTTCTTGCTTCGACAATTCCATCACCGACACTCTTCTTGGCACGTAATAACGGTTTCGCAATTTCAACGCCTGCGCAGGAACAGTATCATGGCGATGGAATAGCCGCACGCGGGCCTGGATACGGTGTTGAAACTGTCAGGGTGGACGGTAACGACATCCTGGCAGTCTTCAACGCTGTGAAAGAAGCACGTAGACGATGCCTCGAAAGCGGCCGCGCTGTATTGGTCGAAGCCATGACATACCGCGTTGGCCACCACTCGACGTCTGACGACTCGTTTGCGTACCGTGGACGGCAAGAGGTTGAGAATTGGAAGAAGATCGACAATCCGATTACACGTTTCCGGCTGTTCATGGAGTCAAGGGGCTGGTGGAACGAGAAGGAAGAAGAGGAGCTCAAAGCGAAGCTAAAGAATGATGTTATTACCACACTCAAGCGGGCGGAAACACTCAAGCAGGGCAACCTTCGTGACCTGTTCACGGATGTCTACGGTGGTGAGGAGCCGTGGAATCTGGTGAGTCACGAGCACATATGTATTACTCAACTTATATGCAAATTACAGAGAGAGCAGAGAGAAGAGCTTGCCAACCTGCTCAAGAAGTACGGAGAAGTCTGGGAGCCCTGGCGGAAAGAGCTCAAGCGATTTAAGGATGAAGGCAAGAAGCTTGTCGACTGAGTGCGCAGGCTATTGCACACTTTGGGATACACTCCAAAGGTGTCCTTGATGACTAGCGAGTCCAATTTTGCAATGTCGTCCTTATCCAGTTCATTGTCCTTCGAGCAATAGTTTAAGCTCGTGCGAATGAGAACTGGCTATGATTGAGTGAGGATGACTTCACCGACGGGGCACATGACAGTTCAAACCTGAGGCCTGAGATCTGTGTTGAGACACATCGATCAGTTGTCTACGCCTAGCCCACACTCACCACTGGCCACTGCTCTCGAAGGAAACAACCCTCTTTGTGGGAGTATGCCCCACTCGGCAATCAAGGTATCGTCAGCGGCAGGCCCGAAGGTGTGCTTGTCCCGCATGGCACTAGATATAGAGGTGACGGAGCACGCAGTCGATACCAGCGACTCAGATGTTGAGGCCGGACAGAGTCAGATCAAAGGATGGTTTCCAGCATGTGACG
>JBBPUO010000018.1:12517-23937 GCA_038094755.1 Caloboletus firmus | reverse complement strand
TCAACTCTTTTCCTCACCCTTCCCTGCTATCTTTTTTGGCTTGCCCTCCTTCCTCAACTTCATTTGCCATGTCATCTGTTACATTGTCGCGCACTCCGTCTCCTTGTCCATCTGACGACGTTACCATGAACGCCATCTCTTCCACCACCTCTCACTTGCCCGGTGACCACCCCGAGACACCAACTCGCCCAAGGGCTGCCCCTAAAACCGCATCATGGCACTCTATGGAACATGCTGTCCAGACTCCGGATGCTGCTAATTCCGCCATGATGGAGGCTGTCGCGAAGGAGAACAACCCGAGACCTCTTCGTCAGTTGATGCAAGACTCCGCGGATTGCTGGGTCAGGTCTACTGATGATCCATTCACGATGAGATTTCCAGCGAAAATTGACCGAACTGGACAATTTGCGCGCCTTGGTCCTTACTTCAATCTTCCGACCACTGGGGTACGTGTCATCAACCTGTCGCATCTGTATGCTGCAACTCACACTTACTATCATTCATAGCTTGATATCATCCATCTGAAAAAGGCTCGTGCACAGTTTGAGCTTAAATTTCTTGGCGACGAGGACACCGATTGCCCGCCAGAAGCGATTGCATGTTCTGGCACAGCTTTAGAAGCTATGATGATCCTCCATAACGAGCTCGAGGACTCTTTGAAGCTGAATGGTGAGCGGTTTCTTTCGTGAATCCAGACTCAGATTTACTAACACTGACGGATATAGATACCAATTATGTCAATGTCACTCCGTTCTGGCGTTCGTATGATGCTTCACGTGAAGATTACTTCTCCGCGATAGTATCCACCAATGCCTTGTTTCAGGGCCTCCCAGCTACGGGCAAAATAGTTGCCCCCAAGTTGACACGCGCTGATTTCGGAAGTAAGTGACAAATTTTTATACCAGCGCACCTTCTGAGCATGTGTGAATTTAACAGAGTCAGGAGGGTCCTTGAGCCCGAGCAAAGCAAAAGCGGTTGCCTCTCGAGTTGTGGCCACATCTTCTGCAGTCACAGCAAAGACTGATAATACAGGTGAGATAATGTTGTCCGTGTTTGCCTACTGACAGCAATATATTCTTTACTATCTTTAAAATCATTTCTTTTTCAGGTGCACGAGTGGTGCGAATTCCTGACCTGCCCGATCCACAAGGTCGCTATGCTGGCCTTATACGTGCGCACGCTGAACTCGTGGATGCAAAGGTTGTCGCCCCCGACATCCTCGACATGCAGGGGATCCGAATCAACCCTTCGGCCTATGACATGAAGTTCCAAGATGGTCAGTACGTTGAGGTAGAGGTGTTGTTAAAACTGTAAGCTCTGCCTTTTCGGATGATTATTTTTGAAATGACTACATGATGCCTTTACAATAGCTGGAACATTCGGGGTGATGCTTCGAGTATCTCTAATGGCTCACGCGTGTACCAGCTCATTTTAAAAAGTATGAAACTCCTTCCGTACCGTTTGTACACGAAGGAGGCTATGTTGGGTACGACAAAGAAGAGGACTATGGGCTCTAGCTTCGACGACGATGATTATCAGTTGGAAGGACAGAGTCCCACGAAGAAAATGGCGATTGCTGGTCCAAGGAACAACATCCAGGACCGGGTGGAGCTGTGAGAAAAGGGTTCAATTGCAGGCTTCGCCTGGCTATCACTTGTAGATAAATATTCTTGATTTGTCGTGCAATCGAGTTGTTGCTGTGGCTATCGCACTCTTGTTTATGGAGTCGGGGATTGGCGCGCATAGTGCCGCTACGATTGAAATAAAGGTCCTAGTTATAATCCATCGCAGCAAGCAGAGCGCAACAAACCAAGTTCTGTTGTGTTGAGATTGCTGAGTGGAGTCATGGGAAGTAACTACGCTAGCCGAAATTGCTTCCTGACTCCTGGAAGTGTGTCACATGGCAACCAGCCCAACTTTGGACCAAGAGTCGACGATCGACTGCATTTATCTTCTTTTTGTTGCTTGTTGCCTGTCATTTTCTTCTTTTCTGAGCCGTCCTCGGGCTTAGAGCCGATACTTTGCTGCCTCTCGGTTAGACGAGGCTTCCACTCTCTTGATACCACTTCATCCTCGTCAGGGATTTAGAAAATACCACACGGCTATTCAGATACCCCTTCCCAGCCTAGCAGCGTTCGAAAACCAGCAGGGCCGGATCTGAACAGCAGCTAGGCTATAACATGTACGTCGACCAGCACTTCATTCCGTGTCACCGATTTACCTCACTTCCCAAGGTATGATAGAGGAAATCCCCATTCTGGCTCCAGAGCTGTCGATCCTGGTCGTATGGCTGGCAGTATGTTCCACCCCGCCCACCCAATTCCCTTGGCGGCTCCCCGACCTGGATACCCTGCACCTGTCGCCAACCTGAAAATCTCAAATTTGTCCCCCTCAGGTTTAGGCCAAGCACCGGATCCACCGCAGATGGAGCAGGTCCCACAGGCGCTTCGCGTCACCCGCCCGCAAGCAGACACGGGCCTTATGTCCCAACCAATCTATCAGACAGCTGCTCCTAGACCATCTGTACCGAGCGTGCCTCACCCCCTTCAACCACCGATGACTCCTATTAGGCCAGTTTTTGCTCGTCCTGCAAAATCCCGAGCCCCACCGGACGTCAACTTCTCAGAACCTATCATGCGTGGCAACTCCGAGGATAATTTGTTGCCAAAACGTGGGGACCGCGGGGATATTTTTTGGAGGAGATTCAGTATGGTTGCTAAAGAAGAGAAGAAACCCAGGTAGGGTTCAATTCTTGCAGTTGTGAGGCTGCCGTAGTTAATACATCCCCTAGTTCTTGGTTGATCAAAACACAGAACGGAAGTAGCCGCTTATCACGCTGGGTCTGGCTCATCGGCGTGATCCTACTTATCGTGAGTGCTCTCCACGCAGCCCAGTACCAGATTTCTGATTTTTTCTTCTTCCAGTGCGCTGGGGCCGGAATCGGACTCTGGTACTATATCTCACATACCAGTACTACTCATCACGCGCCCACCGCTGTCGGGGGTAGCGCGAACGAATCTGCTGGTCCCAGTTCTTCGACAGCAGGAGAATATATGTCTTCCTCGTCTCCTCATGTTACACCCACCTTCACCTTGGCGCCCCGTGGCACGGTGCCAGACCCTACACCAACGGCGTTGATACCTTTCCGTGTGCAACCTGAAGACGTTGTAAAAACAAATGTTTCAGGCCACAACAAAAGACAATGGCTTCGCAACTTCTGATATCCGCATTATTAGCAAAGACTCCTAGGCACCTTGCAGTTCTCATTATTACTATGCTCATCAGACACCATCACTGCATGCAATACTGCGTTTCTTTTCCCGGGATTCATGGGGTCTAGTCCAACTCCCCGACTTCTTTGGAACGACGTCTACCTGGACAAGTGTCCTGTCCTCTCGTTTAATCATCAACACATTAGTTAGGTTTGTGTTTACGCCATATTTGATTGAGGCCTTCCTTGGTTACATCGTCTATATCATTGGAATTCCCAGACCCTGTCACGTTACCCATGTCTCTACTTTGTTTCCATTAGTCCTTGGATCCAACTGGCACCTTTACCCTCGCCGTTGAGGCCTCATAGTACGGCACCGATCCGGATTCGAATTCGAGTTCTTCAAACATCATTTATTGTCACTGTTTATGTGTCCCTTTTTCTAGCAACTTTCATTTCGCCAGGCAATAACCCGCCCCACGGCGTATTCACGGTCTAGACCGAGCACCGACGTCGTACTATAGCCAAAAGACTCTAGATCTCAGGCGTGGAGGATCTTTATTAGCAGTGTGATATACAACTAAAGTGTTTGTAGGGTACTGACTCCGTGACTCTAACAAAGACGTGTGACCATGGTGCGTGCGTGCAATCAGTGAATAAGTACCAGTAGGGTGACGAAAAGCTAATCGAAAGCAAAGCGTAGGTAACATCGTACATTATCCACGGAACCTCCTGGCAGGTTGTTTCTGTCTAGAACCTGGAGTTGCTTTGGCACTTGGGATGTCCTCCACGATGTCCACTTCACCTTCAGAAGACAATGCCTCTACCTCTACTTCCGGCGCATCCCCGCTGCTTCGCTTACTCGCCTCTCCCTCTCGAACGGTTCTCTCAGCCTTCCACTCCTCTGAAAGCTGTGTGATCCGGGATCTCAGATTGTCCCGGAACTGTGGAATTTCGTGGTCATGCCACACCTTCTTGCGTTCAGATATTGGCATAGTACTTCTTGTCTGTCAAAGAAGTTGTAATATCGTCTGGTGCAGTTTGCGTGAATATCACGTACGGAGAGAATTTGCTCTAAGAATTCGGACGGGGCGCTCATGAAAACTTTCACTAAGTGAAGGAGGTATATTCCGCAATCCCAGGTATTCGGTTGAACGGGGACCTGCATATAGATGAGATATCATGTATCCGAATGAGGGCGGAAGACAGCATACCTGGACTTGTTTGCCGACTGCATAGCGCACTTCATCAAAGTTACGCTTATCCCTCGCCTCCGAAATAAGGTATTGTTTGAGAACTTTGATGGCTTGGGGATGTCGAGTACCAAGGGAATCGAGGGTAAAGATATAGGTTCTATCGAGACGACAACAGAGAATTGATGAGAATGCTGGTTTCAGCCTCCCGGAGAGCAACATACTGGGATGGCAAATCCCCGGACGAAGACTGCGTTACAGCCAGCATATTGTCAACCTCGGCTTCTTGCTGTTGATCCTCACCGCTGTCTTCGTTGTCCGCGACAACCGGCCTCACGTCTCCTGGCTTGGGCACGGATCCATAAAACTGGGCAACTGGTATACCTGACAATGGCCTTGACGTCGAAGGTTCCAGTGCTTCGGCGATCTCACGTGTCGGATTCGGAGCAGTACCGATGACAGAGACGTCCGGGTCGACGTCCATGCCATCCGAGGGAGGATATGCCAAAACAGGTGAGGAGTCCCGAATTGGTGTCTCGGAGGATGTAGCGGAAACCAGCTCGGACACCGTACAGGATTTATCAGAGACCATGATAGTGACGTCACGTGGCTCTTCGTTTCCGAACATAGGTGTCGATGTGTGTGCAGCATCCATGGGACATGTATCAACTTCAAGCTCTCCTTGTGTAACCTGCGCCGTGCAGCTTGATCGGTCAAACGGTACTTCCATGACTTCAGAAGTAACTTTAGTCTCTGCGTTGGCTTCAGCACGTCCCTGTTTTCGCGTTCGTTTCCGTGTCATTCGTGCATTAGAAAGGTGAGAAAGTGGAAGAGGTGGTTCTAGGGTATGTCCAGGTTCATATATAATAGCGAGGTACCAATGGATACTAGAAGCAGCGTGAGTGAACAGCATGAAACTTCAGCCAAGGGAAAGTACTTCTCGTTAATGGGAACGATGACATATTTCTTCCCAAACAAATTAACTTTGGAGGTCCACTTACGCACGCTTTTATATCCATCCTCTGGGCTACAAAAAGGGTAATGTATTAGGAGAGGTGGAAAACTGCACAAAGAGCATCAACAAACTTCTTCCTGTTATTGAGCTTCTTGTAGAAGAAGGAGCTGAAGACATGAATTTGGTCCGCCAGCGCTGGGTCCTTCCCACGAAGGTCGTTAAGCCAAAGCCTGGAAATTTCAGGATACATGACTTTTGGTAAGCGGGGAAAGCTTACTTGAGACCGAACTCAATGAGGGTATCATTGAGGTATTCTTCAGGCTGTAGCCTCCTGAGATCACTTTGCATGACACTGAGCGATCCGGTACCGGTTGGAGGATACATTAGAACACTGGACAACAATTTTGAGCCAGATTGCCACATAGGGCACATGAAACTTACACTTCATCGGGTTCTGCCTGAGCCGGTGGCGGTGGAAATGGAGGTGACCCCATCGAAGACAGGATTGCAGACTGTCTCGCAGAGCGACGGTGAGTCGTAGATGGACCTGAATCTTCGTTCGAAGGTTTGCTAACAGAAGAAATGTTAGTAAGTATTTGAGATTGATTTATTTGTCTTACGACTCAGGACAAGACGTCCGCGTCTTAACGGAGGTCGAGGAACCAGGCGTAACAGACCGGGCCAGCACTGACGGTTCGTCTACAATGCTTTCGCTGCGATCTCCCTTTCCCTTTCTGGACTCTGTTCGTTCAAACATTGCGGCATATCTAGATGCACGCTCCCAGATGCTCCCACCCTTGGATGGCCTGAGAAAGTTTATCATCATACTTCAACGAAAGACAACATTTTCGCTAACCCGATGGTTTCAAAAACAGAACTTGAAAATGCCTTTTTGATGCTAGTGAAAAATACCTGGTAGTCCGTGACGGAGAAACCTCGATCTTCCGCAGTTGAGAAGAGGAACGCCAATATTCCCTTATCGTGGTGCCCTGTAGTACACACAAGACAAATCAACAAGGTAACGATAAACCTGACTCGGTGCCTACACACCTCCCTTGAATCCCTTGAATCTACGTTCAGTTTCTTTCCATTTGGGGTCCTGTGTAGCAATAAATTGAACCACGACATTTTCTCTCAACCGTTCGGATTCGTCATTTACGATCTAGCAGAATTATCACCACTGAGTATGTGAAGCAGAGGAACAGAGGAACATATTACCATCACTGAACAAACATCTCTATCGAGCTTAAAGTCGATCGTTTCCGGAGGTGATCGACCCCATTTTACCTTTATTTGTTGCCGGGCAGCTTCATATACTAGCTTAAGAGGTGCGGACTTAGGATGCTGGAAAAGATGATAACCTAAACACCAGGCCTCCAGTGGCAGAGTTTGGATCTTTTCCTTCTCGCGAGCAGAGTTCATGAGGTTGGACGAGGAAGTTCCAACGTGGTCATATATGTCTGTGCCAGATGTACCCTAGCAGAAACGCCTTGAGATACGAATGTTCGTCCGGCCATCGCCATGTGCTTACCTCGTTCTTCTTCTTCATCTTACTAACAACCGTTCCGGTTGTCAAGTCGACGGAATGCACTCCCCTTCCGATGGGGTGCCATACCGCTGCCGGTGCGTGTGCAGATACACCCTCAAAGATCTTTCTACGTTCATTCACGATGTTTTTGGGTATCTCCTGTGATTTCCTGGCACCAGACGGCCGACCCATCAGTGGAGGGGGCGTGAAGTCCTCGATAACTTCCGAATCTTCCACAACAAGTTTAGACGATTCTTGAGTGTGACCCTTCCTTTTACTCGATGCAGATACGCTGTATTCTGTAGGATGTGTTTGGAAGGCATGACGGGATTTCGTAGGCAGGAAGCATATTGGATCTGGAGACGACGATTTAGCGGCGCGAGGAACAGGGTGGCCGAGGTCTTCAGAGTTAGCTCCAGGATCGATAATCTCAGCGTCGTTTGGGACAGGATTACTGCGATTGTAAGTCGCGCGAGGCGGTTCAATCACTTGAATGTCGGGTTCAGAGACGTCGCTACTAGGAACAGGCTCCATAGTATACGATGTCGATGCGCCGTTATATATTGCGGCTGAGGAAATACTAGTATCAAGTTTGTCAAGTTTTTGGCGCTTCCGCGCACGGGAGTCAGCGGCATGGTTGTACTCGTCGGCCTTTGCCAGGAGGGTTTGGCCTACGTTGGGGTTGCCCGGGCGGCGATTTGTGATGTTGAGATTGTTTTTCATCCGAGAATACGGATTATCTTGAGGACGTAAAGGAGGTGGTTGAATACGCTAGTGAGCAAGAGTAAGGTAGTGCGTGGTGAACCATGGTTGAGAGCCATTTCTCACTTCACCGGCAGCTGGGATTGATATTGGGGTTGGCGGGTTCCTCCAGAGATGCCTGCAAGAACTGAAGGGATGGATGAAAACGAGATACGAGGCACTTACCCTGAGGTGCTAGAGGCATCCCTATGGTTGATTGGTCCACGAGTTGGCTCACGCACCATCACGGATTTACAGTTGTCAGGACCGGGCCCTGTGATGGAGCGAGTCAAAGGATGTTCTTGATCGTGTCAGGGGATGTTAAAATTACTGAGTCGTTGGACGTTGTGCAGTAGGGGTTAAAGCTAAACGGGGGAGTGTCACCAGTACTACTATGTGGCGACGTTGATTTGCCGTAATGTCCAAGTTGCTACTTAACAAAATTACATTCCTCTGTCTACCTACTTGCTATACAGACGCCTTTGAGGGCATGACTCAGGGCCAATTCAGAAAGTCACAAACACACTGGTACTGCTAGCCTATTCTCCGAGCAGCTTCAGCAAGCGATAGAAATCCGCAACCAAGTACAAACTCCCTGTCAGGACAACCAGATTTTCTTCCGTGTGGGCAGCCTGTCCAGCCTCCATCCACTCGAACGCACTCTGGAGCTGACAGTCCACGGGAAGATCATTTGGTGCAATCCACACATCTTCATCCCCGAGTTGGACTACCTGCCGGACAGTGTTTCGAATTTCCAAAGGTGGGACACAGGTCACCCACGGCATACCCTCTGGGGGTGTAAATCGTAGGGCCGCAACCCTCAGTCTGGTCACGGAACCCCCAGAGCCGTGTGGAAAAAAGATTGGAAACAACGTGTCAAAAGGTATCTTCGGTGGCGAATGTGAAAGTGCAATGATGTACGCTATATGTAATTTTGACCCTGGCTTGAGTTGAGCGACAAGCTCGGAGATGTAAGAGGCGAGAGTTTCCGCAGAAGCGGCATTGTGAGCTCCGTCCACCAAAACGACGGACGGATCAAGAGTCGAGCCTACCGTCACAGGACGTGGTAACGTGTGGAAGGTGAGCCTGCCAGGCCAAGAAACACCCTCTATCCCTGCACGAACAGTTTCAGCTGTGATCCGGTGGGAAAGGTTGTCGAGAGTTGTTTGGGCGGAGGCGTGTGTCATCAGGGTAGAGATGATAGTCAAGGAAAGTGACAGGTTATCGAGTTGATGAGTGCCGTGCAATGGAAGTTTGGCGTGAATCGGTGTAGAAAATGGGGTGGAATGAAATTCGATGGGTTGTCCCGGAGGAGAGATGAAGGGTCGCTCTGAGGGAGAGAAATGGTACTCCTCGTTCAGATGCCATGCATGGACAGGCGTGCTGATGATGAAACAGCCATGTATCCCTGGACCTTCGACGACGCGTCTGGCAGAGACCTCGACGATGGGGTACCTTTGTGTGCCGATAACAAAGGGCTTTCCGGACCTTGCGATCCCGGCTTTGTGTTCCGCAATGGAATCGACGGTATCTCCAAGAAATTTTTGATGGTCCAGATCGACCGCTGTGAGAGCGGATACTAGAATGCAGTCATCCGGAATAACATTGGTTGCGTCGTGTCGGCCGCCCATTCCGACCTCGACCACCACTATATCGAGCTTGGCAGCTTCGAATATCTGGAGTGCTGTGAGGGTCAACAGCTCGAAGGGAGTGGCAGCGGTATTAAGGTGCTGATCTGCAGCGATGACGAGACTGCGTGCATGATCGTAGACAGACGGTGAGACGGGCTGGCCATCGATGAGGATGGCATCATAAACGGAGACGAGATGTGGGCTGTTGAATCTGCCAACGGAGAGTCCAGAAGTGTGTAGAATGGAGGCGATGAGACTTGTCACACTCCCTTTGCCGTTGGTCCCCGCAACGTGGATCGTCGGTCTCTTGAACGGCTCCAGGCGCTCTGCAAGCAGTCCAATTCGCTCCAGACTGAGATGAATGGACATTTTTCAGTACGTATACGGAGCCCGTCGCAACGCCGTCTTGTTCTATAGGAAGTTGCAATTGCTTTGTTGATTGGTCACAAAGAAACTCGGGAGATAATGCATGAATATTGCATGAAAGGACCAGACTCAACCTTTGTTCTTCCTCATCCGACCGATATATAAACCAACCCTCCGTCCTACACAGGGATGCCACTCCTCTCTCAATGTTCGAAACACAGATCGACGTTAGTTCCAAACTTCTTCTTCATTCGACCCCGCCGCTGACCCGGGCCATGATGACCCCCCCCCTCAGGACGCAATCAAACAGCTCCTGGCCGGCTCCACCCGTGCCCCCGCTGATTTGACATCCATAGCTCTTACTCCAGGTTGTACTTTGGAGCAACACCATCAGATCGCGTCCGCCATGTACACCGTCCTAGATGACGCCCGTCTTCAGGCCTCAAAGAGGGACAAGACTCTTCCTGTCCAACAAGCCATGTGTATCGGGAACCTGGCCTGCATCATCGCAAGGCGCCAAATATGTTCGGAAATCCATGGCATTCTCCAGGCTCTGGTGCTCCATTGGGCCAAGCTCCATCAGTGGATCCTGTATCTGAAGAGCGACTTTGTGGATCAAGAGAGTATCGAACTTTCCTTTCGCCTCCTCGCCAAGAAATGCATTGCCGACTTCCTGGGCATCTGCAACGAGCCACTCCTTCGTCACATGTTTGATCCCATTGTCGCATCTCCGGGCATCATCGCCACTCTCTTTTCCCTCTGGCGCTTGGAGACCCAGGATAATAGGTTCCTTTTCCCAGTCGGTACAACGTCGCATCCTATGTTTCATACACAAGCAACCCTGGATTCATGGATGTGCACGTTCTCACAGCAAGAAAGGTGGAACTGGTCGGAGATCCTCCGTCCCTTCGGTGGCGAGGCTGACGCTCTTGCCGCCACCGCTTTGAATCGCCTCCGACGAGATGTTGAACGCAGTGAACGCACCTCAATCGACTATGACCTCGTCATATGGGACATCCACCTCATCACAACGCTTTCCATCAATGAGGTTATCCGCATCCCTCTTCTCAAGCAGCACTCGATGACAATATTTACGAACGTCATCAATTCAATAGTGGGCCAGTATGCTATCATCAATCAACACTCCCTTGTTGCCAAGTGTATATCTTACGGATACTGGTATATTCGCGCCTACGTGGAGTCTACCGAAGGGCTGCCTTGGGTCATACAAATCGTCGAAGCTGGCATCTTGTCCACTATGCTTTCCACAGAACGGTGGATTAAACACTTCAAAGGTCAGGAGGGCGAAGACTGGGAACCGCTCTTTCTGCTACTTGGGCAGATCGTCCCCATGTACTCGGTGTACGGCTCTGTTCTGAAACCGATCACCCAGCGATTGACGGCGATCGATTCGAGTGGCTTACCGGGAAAACTTGATAAGAATGGCCCGCTCTTCCAATCGTGGTCCGTGTTCCAGACGATCGTTCGGACCAGAGCAGCGTTCTATAACATGGCTGTCAGCAACGAGATACATTACACCGAATCTTGCCAGAACGTCAAGGTATGTTTACCGCGTCCTTCCACCTTGTGTCCATAAGCATCTATACGTCCATTGCTATTGTAGTGTGACAAGTCCGGGCCTCCCGGGTCATTCAAAAGTTGCGCCGCGTGTCTCCACGTCCACTATTGCAGCAAAGAATGTCAAGTGTACGACTGGAAGAACGGCAGCCATCAAAAGTATTGCCGTGACATTCAAGCTCGTCTCGCGGGTGAGTGAGAGAACTTTTTTTTTCTG
>JBBPUO010000017.1:46095-61722 GCA_038094755.1 Caloboletus firmus | reverse complement strand
CGAACCATGGTCAAAGCGGGACCTCCTCATCGGGGGTACGCATACACATTCCTCGAGGCGTGCGTCACCTTCCTTGTGCATGAAGTTCGTCCTTATCTTTCCTACTGTTCGCTTGTGAATTTATACCTCCAACAGAATACTCACAACGAAAACCAATCCGTCGTCTTTATTAAATGTCTCGAGGGCATTTTCGATGCCTTCTATATCCCTGAGCTAAAGGAAGATGCACAAAATTTCATCCGAGAGCTTTCAAAGGGGATCTTTACAATGGAGATGCGCAAGAATGCTACAAAGGAAATCGGTCTTAAAAGGTATCCTAGCTTGCTACTTGCATCTTATCTCGAGGCGATTCCACGAGTCCTGACACGCGAAAAGCAAGAAGATGCCCAGCAGGGACAGGATTTGCTTGCCCTCGTCATCAGCGATCTAGTCATAATGGGCAGAGATCAAGCCGCTGGCCCTCTCGACATTGTTCCAATGCTCCATCAGCTTGCGAGTCGTTTCAGTGCCATTTGTTTGGATGACTCGTGGGTGCGGAAGAGTGCAGGATGCAGTGGCATCCGAATCTTAACCTCCACTCCAGACTTTGGTGTGAGGTGGATCCAGGATCGCGAGGTAGACTTTGTTCGCACTCTCCTGCATATTTTGAAAGATCTCCCTTACGACCTTCCCCGCGACGTTGGTGATGTGGTCGATGTCCTGAAGAGGGTTCTGCGGGTAGGAAGTGCCGGGGCTGATGCATCCGCCGATGGCCCTATCGCTTCCCGACCCAAGCTGGTCCATCTCATTGGGATTTTCTTCTCGGAGTTATCGAGCCCGAATCCCGTAGTCCGGCATGCAGTGCAAACATGCATTGAGTTACTCGTTGGGCTCACCGGAAAATCTGCTCATGATCTCCTTCTCCCCCACCGAGATCGCATGCTAACTGCGATATACACGAAGCCACTGCGCGCGCTGTCATTTCTCATCCAGATTGGCATGATCGACGCTGTGCGATTTTGCATTAATCTTGATCCACCACTCCCAGAGCTCAACGATGAGCTTCTCAGACTTTTACACGAGACTCTTGCGTTGGCCGATGCAGACGACCTGAACATTGGACGTGTTAACCTTCGCCAGGGCGGACTGGAAGTGATCAAGCTTCGGGTGGCATGTATCAAGTTATTGACTGCATCCATGCCAATGACGGATTTCTTTGCCAAACAACACCAGACCCGACAGAGGTAAGGAACAACTCTTTGCAGACCGGCTTGGTAATTGAGGTATTCCCTGCAGGGTGACGAGCGTATACTTCAAGTCGCTTTACTCGCCCTCGCAAGAAGTCAAAGAAGTAGCACATGAAGGACTTCGGATGGTACTCACTCATCAGAGTCGTCTTCCAAAAGAACTGTTGCAGACTGGCTTGCGGCCCATCTTGATGAATCTCGCCGATCCAAAGCGACTTTCGGTTTCGGGGTTGGAGGGTCTGGCTCGTCTTTTGGAGTTGCTCATCAACTATTTCAAGGTCGAGATTGGTCATAAACTCCTCGATCACTTTCGTATCGTCGCAGATCCTCAAATGCTCCAAGCTTCAGCTCGTCTTCCGCTTCCTGAAAATGAAGGCATCACCAAGCTCGTCCGCTTGGCAAACATTTTCCACCTTCTCCCCTCTACTGCGAACATCTTTTTGGAAAACCTCGTTAATGCCATTGTCCAGACAGAAGCGCAAATGCAGTTCTCCGGTCGGAGTCCTTTCTCCGAGCCTTTGGGAAAGTACCTTGATCGCTATCCCGGAGAGGCTCTTGACTTCTTCTTTCGCCATCTGCATCTCCCGCGTCATTTCAGAACATTCCGAAGCATTCTACTGGCCAAGCTTGCTCCCAACGTGGAGAGAGAGTTGGCGTCGAGGACGCAATCCCTGGTCGCCCATTGTTTCAAGAGTGGCGACCCAGGGTTGTTGTTGCCTGGTTTGCACCTCCTGGATGACCTCGCAGAGCTGCAACCAGATTGGATGTCCGAAAACGGCCATGCGATCGATGCTGTGATTGAGATTTGGAGATTAGAACCGTTGCGGCCTGAAACGGATGTCATGGTCCCAGAAGCTATTCGAAGACAAACTATTACGCTGTCGATTTTTCAGAAAGTGCTCGAGAAAATACCGAGGGTCGACCTATTGTTCGAAATCGTTGCGGTCTACACTCGCAATCTTCCTATGGATCTCACGCAGCTAACGCAGTTCCTCTATCGTCACGTCGCTCTGAACGAGGATTTGTTGTATCGCCGGAACGTTCTCGCTCGGTTCCTCACATGGTTCGAAGATCAGTCTGCACCATGGGGAACGAAGACTTTCTTCTTGCGATTCATCGTTACACCAACCATTCTTGTTCAGGCAGATAAGCCGAATAAAGATAGCCTACTTGACACAGATTTCATAACTGCCGTTCATCGAACCATCTGGCAGCCCATGATTGATGATGCTATGTTTGTGGAAGCTGATGATATGTTCAAGATCGAGCTCTTGCATTTGACCACGGTACTCGTACATCGTTTTTCCGAGCAGTTGGAGGACGTCAAGAAAGACATCATTCGTTGCGCTTGGCACTACATTACCTCCGACGATGCAGTCGTCAAACAAACTGCATACCTCTTAGCTGCTCGTTTCTTTGAAGCGTTCGATACGCCGCAG
Organism: Caloboletus firmus; assembly: GCA_038094755.1. NCBI lineage: Eukaryota > Fungi > Basidiomycota > Agaricomycetes > Boletales > Boletaceae > Caloboletus > Caloboletus firmus. Next base: position 59,057 of record JBBPUO010000017.1, on the reverse strand, counting down.
AAGTTTATCCTGCGTGCTTGGACCGGTTTGCTTCGTCCTCCGCACACTGAGGGCAAACTACTCATCAAACAGGCCCTCGATATACTGGCTCCCGTGCTTCCCAGGTCTGGAACAGATGATATAGGCCACCCTCAATGGGCAAGGACGACTCGAAGACTTCTCGCGGAAGAGGGCAACGGCTTTCAGCAGATCATCATGATTTATCAACTCCTGGTTCGGCAGCCACATCTCTTCTACCCGGTTCGGGCTCTATTCATCCCTCACATGGTCAATTCCTTGAATAAGCTGGGCCTCTCTGGCACAGCGTCGGCAGAGTCCCGTATCTTGTCCATCGACATCTCACAGGTCATTTTCGACTGGGAACAAAATCCTCAGAACGCCGAAAACCAGCCAGCTGTGGGTTCATGGGCTACCCCCTTGTTTTTCAGAGAAAGTATCGTGAGCTTTCTTGTTCGCCTGGCGACTGCTACGTTGGAACCCCCGGCCAAGACTGTTCTTGTTCCTCGAGCGCTGACTTTGTTGCAACAAATGGTTGCATCATCTGGTTGGTCCGATGTGACAGTGAAATTGAACTATTTTACGAGGGCACTTGAACAGGTAGACCCCTTTTCATAGCCTGATCACCCCCACTCTGACACCTCCTGGAAGATTGATCTAGATTCAGAGCCACAACTCAACCAGGCCCTCAGCGCGGCGAAAGTCCTGCAGGTTGTTGCTGCCGACAAGGATGACGACTGGTACATCGCGAGCGCCAGTATCTTACAATCCCTCGTGCGCAAAGGCTTGGTAACAGATGAGCCAGGACTTCATGATGCCCTACATCCTATCTTCGAGCGCTTGCTACGTCTCTTCCCTCTCCCGGATAAGGATGAAAAGCAAGGCGAGATGTCCGAATTTCACAACTTCGTGTATTCGGCGATCGAAGATGGACTAGCAAATACGAACGCACTCCGCGGCACCCTCCTCATGCTGAAATCAGTCGTGCAAGTCTCCTCTGAGCGCGTACAATATTTCTCTGTATCCCTCTTGCGACTTTTCACCAAGCTCGCCAAAGATCACGTTAACTCGGCCCCAAATACGAGCGGGTTTGAGAACGGAGTTCGACTTATCACGTCGATCATCGAGATATGCAAGGCTACCATACAGTATCTTGGCGATCAGCGCAAGGCCTTCTTGGGTGCATTCACGGCGCTTGCGGAGAAGTCGAAGAGTCTATCCCTCTGTCGATACATGCTCGACGTTATGCGGGAGTGCGCTTTGGCCAAAAATGAGGCCTACCCTACGATGAAAGACAAGTTAAACATCTTGCAAAAAATGGCAGGCTTCGAGTCGCGTGGGGAGTCACTCTTTCACGACTATTTAGAACTGATCTATGACATCTATACCGAGCCATCTTTGCGGAGAAGTGACCTGACATCCCGACTAGAGCAATGCTTCTTGCTCGGGAGTCGTGCACGAGACGTCAACCTTAGGGAACGCTTTATGGACCTGTTGGATGCTAGTATTCCGCGCTCTCCTTCGAGTCGTCTCGCCTACATCCTTGCAGTCCAGAGCTGGGAGCCCCTCGCAGATCATAATTGGATTGCCGTCGCTCTGCACCTTCTTCTCGGCTCTGTAGATACAGAAATACCCCTTATTCCAGAGAGAAAGTTCACCCTCGAGCCCGGTGTGGGATACCTTACCACTCGCCACAAGGCTGCATCGATCGTGCGCCCAGTACAGCGTCTCATGTTTCTCGATCCACTCGCCGCCCACGACATGTGGACCTCCGCGTTCTCGGCTACTTGGAGGTGTCTGTCCAGGAGGGAGCAGGCTGATATGACTCTTCATATGGTCAACCTCTTGAGCAAGGACTACCACATTAAACAGACCGAGATGCGCCCAAATGTGATCCAAACCCTGCTCAGTGGCGTCCTTGCTTGCAACCCCCCTATGATTTTGCCTCCACACCTCGTGAAGTTCCTATGCAAAACCTATGGCGCATGGCATCTTGGCCTTGAAATCCTCGAACACTCCCTTGATCACGTACGGGACGACGACGCCAGTCTACGCGATACCGTCTTTGATTCTTTGGCCGACCTCTATGCTGAGTTGGCAGAGGAAGATATGTTCTACGGTTTATGGCGTCGTCGCAGCCTCCACCTTGAAACAAACATTAGTCTTGCGTATGAGCAGCACGGGATGTGGGATCAGGCAGAAAGCATGTACGAGCTTGCTCAAACTAGGTCAAAGTCAGGTGCAATCGCCTTTTCCGAAACTGAATATTTCCTTTGGGAGGACCATTGGATGCTTGCAGCCGAGAAGCTCCAACAGTGGGATACACTCCACGAGCTGGCCAGGAGCGAAGGCAATCAGGAGCTTATGCTCGAAAGCGCTTGGAGGATCAAAGACTGGACAGAACACAGGGAGACACTGGAAGACCAAATCAATCAACTTCCCGATGTCGCTACTCCCCGCAGGCGGGTGTTTGAGGCGTTCATTGCCCTCTTAAAGCTTCCAGCCGCCTTAGATAAAAATACGGAGTTCACCAAGATTCTCGAGGATGCTATGCAACTCTCCCTCCGCAAATGGGTTGGACTGCCCCCTCAACTGTCGGTTGCCCATGTCCCCTTGTTGCAGCACTTCCAGCAGTTCGTGGAACTTCAGGAAGCTGTCCAAATTTTCGGTTCCCTCTCGACCACGACTGCGCAAAACTTGGAAAAGAAGTCATCCGACTTGAAGATGGTCCTTCAAGCGTGGAGAGAGCGACTCCCTAACCTTCACGATGATATCAGTATCTGGAGTGACCTGGTGGCATGGCGGCAAAACGTCTTTAACGCGATCAACAAAGCTTATATTCCCCTCATCTCTACTAACAACCAGAACGGTAACGCAGCCTCTACTAATGTCAACACCTCCGGTTATCGAGGCTACCATGAAACTGCCTGGATCATCAACCGTTTTGCTCATGTCGCCAGAAAGCATGACTTGTTGGACGTGTGTTTCAGTTCCTTGAACAAGATCTACACTCTTCCCAACATTGAAATATCCGAAGCTTTCCTCAAGCTCCGGGAACAAGCACGCTGCCACTACCAGAAACCAAATGACCTTCAAGCTGGTCTAGAGGTGATCAACAACACCAATCTGATGTACTTTTCCAGTGCGCAAAAGGCAGAGTTCTTCACGTTGAAGGGAATGTTTCATGCAAGAAGTGGACGCACCGATGACGCGAACCAAGCATTCGGGCAAGCTGTACAGATGGACATGTCGCAAGCGAAGGCATGGGCGGAATGGGGACGTTATAGCGATCGGATGTTCAAGGAGGTTCCTACCGATATGACATACGCTGCTAATGCTGTCAGCTGTTACCTCCAAGCTGCTGGGCAGTACAAGAATGGCAAAAGCCGACCGCTACTCACTCGCGTTCTTTGGCTTCTCAGCGTCGACGACGGGAACTTCACGATCTCGCGCGCGTTCGATACCTATAAAGGAGAGGCAGCATTTTGGTATTGGATATCGCTGATTCCTCAACTTTGTCTGTCCATCAATCAGCGGGAAGTAAAACAAGCCCGCTACATCCTTCTCAACCTGGCTAAGTTATTCCCTCAAGCAAGTGATGTCAGTGTCTCAGCATTTCCGTGACTAACTACTGTATAGGCACTATTTTTCCCTCTGCGAACGACTAAGGAGGATATGGCCTTCGTCAAGAAGCAAGCGGCGGCAGCTGCAGCCGCGCGTGCCATGCAGGCGGGTCAGGCGGTCCCAGTTAATGGGATCAAACGTGCGGACAGTGACCTGGTCATGCAGGACGCCACCTCTGAAGTTGCTGGGGAGATTGTTAAGCGGGAGAACTCCATCGTCGAAGTCAATGGGAGCCAACAACTGTCTGTTGCTCATGCGGATGCCTCTAGCTCCAACTCAGCGTCGTCGTTGCCTGGCCAACACCCAACTACCGACGTCCAGCCTGCCCATACTATCCGTCAAGGATGGGAACATGTCGATGAGGTCGTACAAATGCTCAAGACCGCTTTTCCGCTCCTCATCCTGAGTATGGAGACTATGGTTGACCAGATACTCCAGAGGTTCAAGGCGCCACCTGAGGAAGAGATCTACCGATTGATAAGTATGCTCCTGCAAGATGCCATTCAGGTATGTGGCCCATTTCTCTGCTCGTGCATTCTGTTCTGATCTCATCTAGAATTATGTGATGCGCACGAACACGCCAGAGGACGACGGACAGCTTGCACCCCATACAATCAACAATTTGACGAAAATGGCGGCTAACTTGTCCGGCCCTGCACGGGTGCGTCGTACCACGATTTTACATCCATGTTCTCTGACGCGAGTATCCGAGCAGAGGGAATACGAGGAAGATTTCTTGAGGAGCAAGCCAACCCACTACGAATATATCCGTCGACTCCAGCGTTGGCGAGATCGCCAAGAGAAATATCTTGATTCAAGACCTCGCATCCAATCTCTGGATCTCCTGAGTCACTACTTGACCGAGTTTCAGTATGGCAAATTCGATGACATCGAGGTTCCTGGGCAATATACGGAGGTGAGCGGTCGCGTCGCCCACGTTCCAAGGAGTACTCAATCGTCCATCCAGGACAAGGACAGCAACCAAAACTTTGTTCACATTCAGAGATTTGGTCCCAAGTTCGAGAACTGTCGATCCCACGGTTACTGCTGGAAGAGATTCACTATTCATGGTAGTGACCATTCAAAAACTTCATTCTCTGCACAACTTCCGTCTGGGCGCCATTGCCGTCGCGAAGAGCGGGTGATGCAGGTGTTCCGCATATTCAATGGGTGTGTTCACTCCGTGTTATTTTATTGGAGTACTGTCCTCAGAAACGTTTTAACAGGGCACTCGCAGGAAAGAAAGAGTCACGTAAACGCAACCTCAATTTCCATATACCGGCCGCTGTATCCTGCAGCCCCAATTTGCGCTTGCTTCAGAACGACTCATCCTATGTGACGCTGGGTGATATTTACGATCGTCACTGCGAAGAGGCTGGCATCACACGCGAGGATCCCATTCTCGTCTCTGGAGAGAAGGTGAAGAGCCTCCTTTTAGATTTCAAATACGTGAACCAGAGAGCTGTATGTATTCATAAAAATCACGCTTCCTCTGGGTCTCTCATCCCTCTTAGCCCGGTAAGGCAGAGTACTTCACACTTCGGAAGGATATCATGGACGAAGTTGTGGCGAAACTCGTTCCGGACGACGTTCTTACCAAGGTCTGTTGTCTGTCGATCCACAGATTTGTCAATTCAGAATTTGACCCCTTCTAGTATATGCTCAATGTCATGGGTGATCCCGCAGACCTCTGGAAAATGCGCAAACAGTTCGCACTGCAAATCGCTGCTGCAAGTTTTATGACATACGTCTTTTGCCTCACAAGCAGGACACCGTCTCGCTTCCATGTATCTCGTTCAAGCGGCAGAATCGCTATGAGCGAGCTGCTTCCCGGTGTCGCTGGTCAAGCCCCTGTTTTTGCGTCAAACGATGCGGTACCGTTCCGGTTCACGCCAAATATGCAAAGATTCCTTGGGCCTCTCTTTACCGAAGGTCTCCTCACATCCGGCATCATGGTCATCAGTCGCTGCCTCACGGAACCCGATGTAAGTGTACGCTTTAGGCTCGGTTATGTCATGAATCGTTGACCAGGAGCTTCAGTTTGGTTTGGAGCAGCAACTTTGCTTGTTCGCCCGCGACGAAGTCATGACTTGGCTACACGGTAGAGGTCAGCCATGGACGTTTGACATCTCCTTCCGCACGAACTGTGCGGCCAACATCGACGGCGTCGTCAAACGTGCCGAAGTAATGGCATGTAAGCTCGAGCGCGATCAGGTAAGAGTGACACCCAACTTGTGGATCCCTGGCACCGGTTAACTGGCAGCAGATCGGCATGGTATCGACACCGCCAACCGTACCAGTCGTACAGACAATCACTAACCTCATATCGACCGCTACGAATCCAATCCAACTCATGAGAATGTCGGAGATCTATCACCCTTGGTTCTGAGAAAATTTCAAGTTTGCTTCGCTTTCTGCTTTTTGTGTAATTTAGCATCACTGTCACTTGTATATCTGTTCCCGTCATATGGATAGCCTGCAGATACTGTCTCCAGCTGCCTCATGCACACAGGAACAACAGACTTAGGAACGGGTGCTACGTATAAATCCTTCGGTTTGACGAAAAGTGTTGATATGCACTTCACTCTCAGCCATCATCTGTAAGATATCTCGGGTCAAAGGAGAGAATATCGTGAGAGACCACGTTCTTACCTCCTCGGCCATGTGGTATATATCACTTGATGGACGGTTGTACATCATGGCATTCGCAAACATGAGGTAGACGTCCCTCTGAAACTCGAGCGAGTTTGAGATAATTCCATCTTTCACCTTCGCCTTGATAGTCTTGAGGTCCATTGGCCGCTTGATGATGTCGTGATAGTCTGGCGCTTCGGAGTTCTTGATAGGGTTATGAAAAATATTGCCATTACGATGTTGTGAGATCTGACTGTGCAGCATTCCGATTACGGTTTGAAAGCGTTTGTTAGGAATAGATGGTGGTGTTTGTTGGTGGGAAGCGAGTTCGCCGTTCGCCGTACTACGTAGTCGAGAAGGGCAGGCTGCAAATCATGAGCGAATGGATATGACAGAGTAAGCATCGCATACTTGGTTCGTCAACGTCTGTCGGCGTAGACTCATCCCGAGCCCTCTTCCTTTCCCGTAGATTTTCTTCGAGGTTGTCCGAGTCTGCAATCTTGCGTTTTCCTTTCAAGAAGTTGATAGGATCAATAGGGGCCCTGCAAGTCTTATGAGGAAGGATACATGCCTTCACGCTGTTGTGGCTTTTCGTCGGCTTTGTCTTCAAGTTCTGGAAGAATGTCGGATTCCTCGATATCTATCTGGACGGTCTCGAGTGCTGATTTGTTTGCTTCTGGGACCTCGACTGCCGTGATCTCCTCCGGGATAACCTCAATGACATCCGCAGGTGTAGATTCGAGGACGGCATCTTCCGCGACAGGAAGAGTTCTAGCGGCCTGGTCGTCGACGGCTGTATCAGGTGGCATTTCGAAAGGCGGTTGCTCTGGAGCGTCGTCGACAGTATGAGCTTCGGTGTCATCTCCTTCAGGAATCTGTTTCAAGGTTCCTTGATCGTCGGTGGGGGTGAGGTCATTTGTTGCATTCTGCTGTGACTCCTAAAGATAGGCAAAAAGAAAAATCATGTCTGAACGTGGACTGGTTATCTACATCATGTCGCAGACCTACCGAAGTAGGTTCCGCGGGCGGCTGAACGTCCGCCACGTCACTGCGGTTTGCGTTGCCATTGCCAGCGAGCCTGGCCCTAATTTCATCATCCCAAGTGCCACTGCGAATTTCGTCGATTTCCGTGACGATGCACCTGGTGCACGATGTATAAATGAAAATATGTCAACACGATATGAAGAGGATGACTTGCTTGAACCTGGCCTCTTCTGCGGCGATCAAGTCGCGCAGGTGAAGAAGGCGGGCAGAGTAGTGGCGTTGTGCGAGGGTTAGGTTGAGAGGGGCTGTTGCCAGAGTCAGAGTGCATGTGAAGGTAGAGACGAGGAGCCTTACCGTGAGGAGTGTTGTTCGTTTCTGAGCTGGCAGGTTGTTAGCAGATGAGCACGACGCGACGCCAGGATTTCGTACAATGCTCCTTACCATTCAAGCGAGGCTTCGCTCATGAGACGGACGTAGATTTGATGACAGGACTAGATAATACACTGAGTAAATTTATGATACATGGCTCGATTAGTATGAACGGGAGGCGAACTTGGGGGGTAAAGAAGGATTTTGGACGGGCGAGTGCAGGATGCTTTGAGAGTACTTTGGATACAGACTGCCAGGCATCTGCGCCGTGCTCATAGACGGCCTGTGCAAGGATGAGGCTTTCGATGGTGGAGAGTGACGGGACTTCGCTGTCCGCGTCGCGTGCAGCCATCGTCAACGTCGTCGCCGGCGTTGAGCGCAATGAATTAATACTGGGCTGACCCGAGTGTGAATCCGGGGTTTTCCGGATCGCCCGTCGCACCGGGCCAATAAAGGACAGTTCGACTCTGCGTCGCCGTTGCTCCCAGCCCGCCATGTTCCTCTCTGCCTTTGCAACCCTCTTGCTCCTCCCTTTCGCTTCCGCTGGCGTTCACAAGCTCAAACTCCAGAAACTACCCTCTGTTGCGCCTGGCTACATACTGGAGACCGCCTATCTCGCAGAAAAGTATGGCGCTCAGGCCTCCTACCAACAAACCCCCCTCTTCGGTGCAGGCGGCATTGGTCGTAAAGTGCAGCCCAACCCAGAGGATGACGATCTTTTTTGGACGCAGGAGGATTTGCTCAACGGTGGTCATGGCGTTCCTCTCTCTAGTACGCAGTTCTCCCCCTCTGCATTCTATACGACACTTACCCTCCCTACAGACTTCATGAACGCACAATACTACTCCGAGATTACCCTAGGCACGCCGCCTCAGTCCTTCAAGGTCATCCTCGATACTGGGTACGCATCTTTCCTCATTCCTGCACGTCTCTCGCTCATCTCCACTTATAGTTCTAGCAACCTCTGGGTACCTAGCAGCAGTTGCACCTCCATTGCATGCTTCCTCCATTCAACGTATGAGTCGGACGAATCAGCTTCATACAAGGCCAATGGTTCCAGTTTCTCCATTCGATATGGTTCTGGTTCAATGCAGGGATTCGTCTCCCAGGACACACTCACCATTGGCGACCTTTCCATTCGTAACCAAGATTTCGCCGAAGCCGTCAAGGAGCCCGGACTCGCCTTTGCTTTTGGCAAGTGAGTGTATTTCTTTTGTCACGTGTCTTTGTTCTGACCTTTCCGAGGTTCGACGGTATTTTGGGTCTTGGTTATGACACTATCTCGGTAAACGATATAGTCCCACCGTTCTACAACATGATCGACCAAGGTCTTCTCGATGAACCGGTGTTCTCTTTCCGTGTTGGTTCTTCAGAGGAAGATGGTGGTGAGGTCGTGTTTGGTGGAATCGACCATACAGCGTACACTGGCAAGATCTCTTATGTTCCTGTTCGCCGCAAGGCCTACTGGGAGGTCGAGCTTGAGAAGGTTTCCTTTGGGGATGATGTTCTGGAACTCGATAGCACCGGTGCCGCTATTGATACGGGTAAGTTCGAACCATCATCTTGTTTTCGAGGATTTACTCAACTCTACAGGTACCTCCTTGATTGCTCTCCCCACGGATGTGGCGGAGATGTTGAACACACAGATCGGTGCTAAGCGTTCTTGGAATGGTCAATATACAGTCGATTGTTCCAAGGTTTCCTCGCTGCCGGATTTGTCATTTTACTTCAATGGCAAGCCATACCCTCTGAAGGGCACTGATTATGTCCTCGACATCCAAGGGACATGCATCTCTGCCTTCACTGGCTTGGACATCAACGTGCCCGGTGGTGCTCTCTGGATCATCGGTAAAGTTTTGATGCGATTGCGCGAAAACGTACGCTGATTTTCTTGCAGGTGATGTCTTCCTCAGGCGTTACTTTACGGTGTATGATTTGGGGAGAAATGCTGTCGGTTTCGCCACTGCCGTGTGAGGGTCGTACTGTACACAACCGTCCACTTCCTGCCATGTAGATTCCCTACCCCTTCTTGGAAATGTGCTTCATCTAATGGAAAATGGTTAAAGCGACACTTACACCTATTCTTGCCGCTATGTTTACAGTCTTTGCAGTCTCGGTTATGAATCTGTACATAACTTAAAGTCGCTGACCTTGGTACTGAGGATTTAGCAGATTCCGGAATGACATCGAAAGCACTATAGTAATGATCCTGCTCGCTTTAGATGACACTTGCTTTCGGCCCTCACCGATACTTGCATTGCCTCCATTTCATCTAATGTAATCAGAACGAAGTTGACAATGGACCCCGACGAACTTCCCTCGGTCGTGTATCAGTCAATGCCTAGCTTTCCACATGAGATTGTCCCGCCGTCCACAGCGAGATTGCAGGCTTGGAGGCGACAAATGACCAGTAATGTGTGGGCCCGACGCCTCGATAGAGTGAACATCCTCGGTAGTGATGTTCATGGGCATACTGGGTGAGCACGCATGTTGTCACTACGAGTCGCAGTCTTTTAATCCTTAGGGCCTTACCTCCCCCTAAAAAAGATGCGTGAACGCTCTAAGTTGGTCACAGAACGGGGAGCTTCTCATCAGTAGCGGGGATGATCAACAGTCGGTCTCCGAATCTTATCACCGTCCATTCATTCATGGTATCTCATGCACTAGGCTACGGGTGTGGCGAATGGATCATTCCTCAGACACTCTTATCGAGTTTCCATTCGCTTGCCAGACTGTGATAGACACGGGTCACAGCGCGAATGTATTCAATGCACATATGCTACCCTCATCCACAAGGATGTGAATAGTTTATCCTCCGCACACAATCCTTGTTTGTATGCTCATCCAACATTCCTTAGCGCAACTGTAGCGGGTGACACACAAGTTCGTGTGTTTGACGTCGGCGAGTCAGTTGGCCGTTCTCCCTCAGGCAATGAGATGAGCTACTCCACCAGACAAGCATGCATTCGTATTCTGCGCTGTCATTCCAGGAGGACGAAACGCATCATCACAGAAGAGAGTCCCGATTTCTTCCTGACGGTAGCCGAAGTCTGTATCCATACCTCACCACTGCACTCACCCACTAAGTCATGTTTCAACACTAGGATGGGGAAGTCCGTCAACATGACCTCCGAACACCACACTCGTGCGCCAGGGGTGGATGCCCTGCGCCCCTAGTTAAGCTACCGCACGAGCTTTCGACGATTGCACTCTCCCCATTAACACCTTACCAATTTGTGGTAGGCGGTGAATCACCTTTTGTGGGTGTTGTCATTATGCTGCAAACTAATGAGCCTGACGTACGTGTTCTCGAGGCTCACCTCTTTGATCGACGTCACGTAGGCCGCCACCTACAAGAGGAATGGGGAATGTCACCCGCTGTCGATGATGTGACAACATGTGTTCGACGTTTCTCTAGATACTCTCGAGCGCCTGGAGAAGCGAAGGGATACGAACATATCACTGGCGCGCGGATGTCAGCTTGGAATGGACATGAAGTGCGTTTGTCGAGAACAGAAAACAGTCAATTCCAGTTTGTGCTGACGGTCTATCTCGGCAGCTTCTTTTGTGTGAGTGCATCGCATGATCGACTTGCTGTCGTCGTGATGATCTCGCCCCAGCGTTTAACTCGGATGCAGTGTATATGTACTCCACGCGAGATGAGCCAAGTGCAAGTCCAACGGACGGGAGGTCGTCCGTTTTGCCGCCAAATTCGATCAAGGGGAAACAGGACACGGCCAAATTGCCTTTGAAGATGCACATCAACGACAGTAGAGACGGTGAAGAAAGACAGGGGATCCTCGAAAATCCTGAGGAAGACGAAGAGGCGGGAATGGAGGTTGACGACTTCCTTGGTGACAGTGAAGATAACGACGATGTGCCGGCAGACGAACCCGAGAGTGATGATGATGGTAGGATTGTATCGACTACTGACATGCATCCTGGTGTTCCCGTGGTCTATCCACGCGTGCGTTTCTCTGGACATTGCAATGTTGAGACGGTCAAAGATGGTGAGTGCCCCCGGAAAGCTAGCATGTGTGGGCAGTGGGGATTGATGGTTCATCTACAGTGAACTTTTTGGGCCCGTATGACGAATACGTTACCTCTGGCTCAGATGACGGTAACTTTTTCATATGGAAGAAATCGACTGGCGAGCTAGTTGACGTCTTGGAAGGAGATGACAGCGTTGTGAACGTCATCGAGGGTCATCCTACTCTTCCGCTCGTGGCCGTCAGCGGTATCGATACGACGATCAAGGTGATCTTCCTTCAGATCTGTCACGGCTACCTGATTGAAAGTGTTGCCCCAGTTGTTTGCCCCTGCCCACGGCCCGGTGGCGCATTCCAAGTACCGAAATGCCACCTCAATCATGAAGCGGAATGCTCGTGCTTCGAGGAGAGGCATCAACCACTCGGTCAATCTACAGCTTGCTCGGTTCATAATGCGCCATCATGATCGTGCGTTGGAGGTACTGCGAGATACTGAGGATGAGACTCCAGCTGATTCTGAGACTCAACTCACGCATTGTATAAACCAATGAAGCTGAGAGCAACGACGGAATAGTGTACGTTTTCGGATTTGCGATGTGCTGTCTTCTAGTGGTAGTCCGGATAATCGTCGTGGCTGAGAGTCAGATTGGACTCGACTTCCAGCTTCACTATTTCGAGTCGCACATTTCAGACAGTGGCAGCTGGGAATTTCTTATGGTACAACACTTCCTCAGTCAGCCAACTGCCGCCAATTGACACAGTTAGTTCACGTCTTCGGGCTGGGCATTTTCCGCCTCGCCAGGACCGGGTTTGATGTTGTGAAGGATGCGAGTGTGTTTTGGCGTCTGTCCACTTTGACACCCGCCACCACGTGAAAGGTTCGCTGGCCTCCACACTGCGGCATACAACCAAGACTAGACCAACGCTGCTCGTGACATAGAAAGGCTGATTCTGAGTACTGGTATGCTCGCAAATCTTTGCTGAACTTCACTTTTCGTTGTTATGTAAGTCCCGTTGTGTTTCGTGGTTCTGCACTAAAACCAAGGACCTTGCTGATCGTCTCCTACATTTCGTGCTCTTCTTCACCCTGCGACTGTCGCTCTCACCCGTTCTCTCGCCCAAAGTATCTGCGTTTTGAGCCTTTGTTTGCTATTTGCCGCACAAGTGCATCGTCTGTCTGTCCTCGACTACAAGAAGGATCCTTTTTGGCTTGGTTAACACACTTTTTTTTGCCTCACTCTTCGTCCCACACTCTTCCCCACCGACTCGAAGTCAAGTCCACTACATTTACTTGCTTATGCACTCTTCGCAAAACAGATCCAAGCGTAAGCGTGGCAAAAATGTCAGCAACGACGACGACATTGC
>JBBPUO010000017.1:35997-46000 GCA_038094755.1 Caloboletus firmus | reverse complement strand
ATGATTTTCAAAGCGGGGGTAGGGACCGGACGTCGAGGGATTTTGTCCAGGGTTGGGGCTCGGTGGACAATCAGGACGATGCTCCTCAGCGGGGTTCTCCATCTCCGGATTGGCGAAAAGGGGAGTTGGAGGAGGATCGGAGCAAGGGCTGGGACAACAGCCGAAACAGGGAGTCCCGTTCCCAAGGAAATCGTCGGTGGCAGAGTGACAATGGTTGGGAGACGCGCAAACGCGATCGACACCAGAACCGACGGCTTCCAGACGGTCAAGATGACGGCTCGTTCTCAAAGGAGGATCGATCTTGGGAACCTGGGCCCGGTTGGCACACTCGTGGAGAGCAAACCTACCGTAACCAACGTGGCCGTGGTGGACCGGGAAAAATGAAAGGAAAGAAGAATAATCAGAACCGCCAACGCCAGCGAGGCGACAAGGACCGGGATCATGACCGGCGGTGGGATCGTGACCGGCGTAATGAAAATGATAGTTTAAACAAGTACGCCCAACCATTTCGTTCCTTTTAGGCTATTCTCATAATTTCTTCAGCTGGAAAAGAAGGGAGTTTCACCCTCTGCCTCCCAAGCCAGTCCGCAGTCCTGTCAAGCGACTCTCTTCTCCTTCCCGATCACGCTCACGGACTCCTGACTCTGTCTATACTCGACAATCATCTAGGGGTCGCTCGCGGTCGAGGTCATTCTCACCACAACCAGACGTCAGTCATCCTAGCCCTGTACGACCCCATAGCCGTACTCCGTCACGAGGAGCGAATAGGTCAAGATCCCCAGCTTCATCCCATCAGAGCTCCATCACTCGAGCACCTCCGCATAGGAGAAGTATCTCCTCTTTGTCTTCGGGAAGCTGGAGTCGCAGTCGGAGCTCAAGTCGAAGTCCTGGGGACCGGCCAAGGGCGAAGCACCGACTGCCACCTGCAACTTCCATCAGAGAAATTCCCCTCTCTATATCCAAGACCACCCTTCGGCAACGCTCCGATTTTATTCTCAACCAAGAATCCGAGTCGACGAGAAATGAGAAGGTTAATGCCAATGGGAACCACTCTGTATGTTCTTTAACGGTTTGGACCAAGTTTTGAATTCACATTTGAGCAGGCTGCTCCTTCCGCTTCCCCTGGATCAGCACGTCGATCTACCGAGCGTATGCCTCCTCCCGTTATACCTCCTCCCTCGGATTCCCGCCCGCAAGAGATTATTCTAATGCCATCAGCAATGCAGCAACGACGTGATGCAGAGTTTCCCGTTAGAGCAAAGCCCGCAAAATCTGCAGGTTTCAAACCCATTGGGCTTGCTAGTTCATCAGTGAAGATGTTCTTCCCACGCGATGATCAAGAGCATCACGGAACTGCTCTTAAACGCCACGAGCTTCCTGCACGTCCCGAGATCCCAACCAAGCGCGTGCACGAAGACCCTGCAACCGATCGGGATGAATATGCCCGGCAGGCCACTGAAAAACCTCATTCCCAGTCTATGTTTCCACTGCCTATCCCAATGTCGGTAGAGGTCATTCCCGAATTCCGACCACTGTCACCGACTATTCATGATGCCCCGAAAGTGCCGATGTCTCCGAAAGCTAACGGTGACCTTGTTACCCCTGCGCAACGACCCCATCCACCCGAGCCGGAGGGCGATGCGATTACACGACCGTCATCCCCGAGTATGACTTCTCGAAAGGAACTGTATGCGATCGTGAGCCAGGTTGGCGAGGGAACATTTGGGAAAGTATACAAAGCCCTAAACACGATCACCAATGTCCACGTTGCACTGAAAAGGATACGGATGGAAGCGGAGAGAGACGGTTTCCCTGTTACTGCCATGCGGGAGATTAAGCTTCTCCAATCGTTGAGGCATCAGAATATAGTACGCCTTTATGAAATGATGGTATCCAATGGTAAGATTGTTCATTGATCATCGCCACCTCACTCACATATACGCAGGCTCGGTGTTCATGGTATTCGAGTATATGGACCACGATCTCACGGGTGTCCTTTCCCAAACGCAATTCTCCTTCTCCGAAGCAAATCTAAAATCACTTTGTAATCAAATGCTCGCCGGCCTCGCATACTTGCATCACAAGGGGGTGATACATAGGGACGTAAAAGGGTCAAACATTCTGATTAACAACCGGGGTGAACTCAAACTTGCCGACTTTGGGCTTGCTCGATTCTATCAGAAGCGGAGACGCATAGACTATACCAACCGGGTGATTACCCTTTGGTACAGACCACCTGAACTTCTTTTTGGTGCGACGGTATATGGGCCAGAAGTGGATATGTGGAGCGCTGGGTGAGCCATGGTAACCCGTTACTGCAAAAGAATCTGGGACCTTACTCGTTGCACTCTTTTAGTTGCATTATGCTCGAGCTATTTACCAAGAAGCCAATATTCCAGGGAAACGACGAGATCCACCAGCTCGATGTCATCTACCGTATCTTTGGCACGCCAACTCCAGAACGATGGCCCGGTATCACTGAGTTGCCTTGGTATGAATTGGTGAAGCCAAAGGAAGTGTTACAAGACCATTTCAGGGAGCTTTTCCAGAAGTGAGTCCTGTATGTTTTGGTCTTTCGAATCTCACATTGTGTTAGATGGCTATCTCCTGCGGCTCTTGATCTGGCGGAGCAGTTACTGACGTATGATCCTACAAAACGGGTCACCGCGGCGCAAGCCCTTGATGCACCATATTTCAAGGACGAGTTACCACCACCCGAACTTCCAGTTGGGTGTGTACTGCGCATTTAAACTGCTTACGGTTGCTGACACCTTGCCTTAGTTTGTCGTCGCTTGAGGGCGAGTGGCATGAGTTGGAAACTAAACGAGAGCGCGCAAAGAAACGACGTAAATTGGAAAGTAGTATGCAGTCACATCCTGTTTAATAACACCCTTGGAACGTGTGTATCACCAGGTGGTGATCATGAGACGATGGACTTTTATGCTGGTACTTGAATGAGACCTTGGACTGCAAGATGTTGCACAATTGATTCGACCTGTCACAGGGTCAGCATGGATACGGTAACAAGGAACGATGAGAGAATATTACATTTGCTGCTGTAGTTCGTATCTGCATATCCCAACGTTTTGTGAAAGGCGCCCCTGTGGCTTCGCTGGTTTGTTCGACATCACCCAACCCCCCCGCCTTCCCTTGAGCATCATCCTCTTCTCTCCCTCCCTCGAACCAGATGAGTTTGTCCACCTGATCAATGGAACCTTTCAATCGGCCCTGCTCGATCATCTTTCGGGCCATCGTCTCGGCAGCGCTGGGAGCCAAGTCGAGTAACGCGCCTAACCCACGAAATGAAATATTGTTATATATTTTGGAGCTGGCCAAAACGTTGTGTTCCATTACAGCACGATCGAGAACTGTGGATGGCCCTTTGCGCGTGCTCGTCGAGGGCTCTAAGAGATCATCCTCGTCGACGGCAGAAGCAAGTCTATCATTGCTGGATATGGTAATTTTAGCAAGCTGATGGGGCCGAAGGGATTCCTCGAAACTCTTGACTTCTGCTGGGCGGAGAATGCGGTCGAGGAACATCTTGGAAAGGATGTTGTACGTCGGAAGATCGGGTGATCTTTCGTCCCGGTACAAAGAAGCGAGTACACGGGAACGGTTAGGTCCCGCGGGTGCAAGGACGGCACACGTCACAGCGTGTGATCTGAGTTCTGTTCAGCTTACCTTGCTATTAGTAGGCGTGGCTTACTTACAGGATTTGCTTCCGCTCCTCCTCGTCGATCTCTGCAACCCAGGAGAGTTCGTGGTATCTCAACGCGGCTTCCAAGAATTTGCGAGCGTAGTCGCTGATTCTTGCTTGACATAGTTTAAACTGAAGTTGGATCTCTCTGTCTGTGGTGGAATTCGATAA
Source organism: Caloboletus firmus (assembly GCA_038094755.1). Lineage (NCBI taxonomy): Eukaryota > Fungi > Basidiomycota > Agaricomycetes > Boletales > Boletaceae > Caloboletus > Caloboletus firmus. The sequence continues at coordinate 42,132 of JBBPUO010000017.1, read as the reverse complement.
GGAGGCTGCCCGATTGTAGTAAGTCTCTGCTTGTACTGAATCCTCATCTTCCAAGAGGAGGCGAACGATACGGACATAGACGCGGAACTTGTCCTCGTCAGGTAATGAACTAGTAGTAGAGTTATTAGCACGCGGTGGTGGCGACACAAAAGCCATTGCTCTTACCGCGAGCCGGAGTCAAGAGAAACACCCATAAGGACGCGAGCAGCCTCTGTCCATTCTTCCTCGGCTTCCAGGAGATCAGCGAGTTGGAATCTCAAAGAATTCACCTGAAAGGGAGTTGACGTCAATTGATATGGGCTGCGGGACTGCTAGATACCTGTTCCTCGTAGCTAGCGATTCGGGGCTGAAGGGTGGCGAGTGCGTCCTCGACGACGCGCTTGCGTGTGTCCTGGTCGGTGATGGCGCCAGCGCTGATACTCTTGACGAGTTCTGAGATGACTTGTCTGCCTGTGACGAGGCCGACGATGTCAGGGTTGGCTACGGCGTCGACAAGGACATGGAGATCGGCGGGGAGAGAGGCAGTGTCAGGACGAGATAGGGTTTCCGAGAGGAGGGCGAGATAGGCGGGAGTTTTGTCCTTTTGCGCGAGGGTGGCCAGATGTGATAGTTTTGCTTCCATCGTCATTGTCGAAGTGAGCGACTATGTAGCGGATCATTGAACTAGCACTGCCCCGACTTGGACTCCCCCTCTCACTGACATGATCCCTTTCTCATCGTCCCTTCATTTCATCGACCAGCAGGTCTTTAAATATTGGTAGGTCTCTCGGCGGTGGGTAAGCTCTCACTGCCCCCACGGCGTATCAGCAGTTAATTGGACACGGTCGTCCTGGTGATTTACCCACTCTCACTGTGTAATCCAATCCCCGCCCATTGCGCGATCAGACACCGCTGAGAACCGCTGTCTCATAGCCTCACGTTGCAGGCAGAATGCCGCACTATATCTGATACATCCTCTTCAAAGCCTTTCCTCACACTCCCATAGTACCCTCCCTCCTCGCCTGCCCTCATCCACTGGGTGAATCACTGGCACAGACTGACCGAGCGGTTACGAGAGGTCTACGCTGCTCCCCAACTTGTCTTTCGAGAAATGTCTTCTTTCGCCGGCCATCCACATTCATACTATACAACGCCCGCTGTCCATGCCTTCCGACATTTGCCTCTCAGTCCTCCGGACACTGATCACGATTTGTCGTATGTTCCTCCGGTGTCGTTGTCTGGTAGTCCAGGAGCAGACTTAGACATGACTCCGGCCACTGGTCATCACCTGGCTTCCACACCCGAACGTACTAGATATCAGCTTCGTAGGCCATCCACAATTTCGTATCAAAACTCGGGCGCTCGAGATCCTCGTGATCGTGGTTCCCCACGGGGCCCAAGGAATCTCGTGGTAGTTATCCCACCTGTTGACTTGCCGCTTGATCAGGGGCATCTTGGAAACTTTCTGTCAATGGGCCCTCGCTATAGGCTCTCCCAGGGCATCCTAATGCCATTGTTTCCATCAGTGGGTATCTGAGTTATTCATACCGTCCTAGTTCCAGACGCATTAATTGGTTTTCTTCAGATGTTTGGACAACTGAATGCTATTGCCCGTGAATACAACTTTCCAAGCACCGTGGGGCTTTGCCTCTACCTTCATGTCAATGGGAATGGCGTCAATATGACACCTCGTATATCTGATGATTCTTGGCAGTATCTCTTCGGCCACTTATTCGAGGGTCGTCCGTCTTCTAGTCAGCAGTTGCCAATAGGCGGGAGTATCGAATTCGACGTTGACATGAGCAAAGCGCGATGGTTTGACTCGTGGGCCGCAGGAACCTTGCGGGACTCGGATCCAGCATTTCCGCCAGCTATAACTTTTCAGGCATCATTTGGAGCTCATTGGCGGGGGGAGAGCCAGACTACGAATACGGATGAACAACCAGTCGAGGATCGGTGGGGCGTTTCAGGGTCGCACACACTAGTCACTAACTCGCGACCGGAAACGCTCCGTCGTCCTCCTAGGAAGCTTTCTCTTGTAGACCGACTAGATTCACAGGGCTTTCATGTGCCTCCCAAATCCCAGAATGATCCCGATCATCCCGATTGTCCTACCCACGCATTGTCGCCAATCCCCCAGTCAGCCATTCCTCAGGCTGCAAAAAGTGATCTGGAGTGTCGCGTAAATTCCTGGAGGGAGACCACAGAGTTGTACCCAGTTTCAATGACAGAAACTTACCAGCCGGCTCCAGATGTTGGGGTATCTGTGGGTATGACTACCATGGATGAGTACGCACTGGAGCGTAGCTTTCTGAAGGCGGTCAATAACGACGAATACCTCTGGTCATTAACATCTGGGGGACCCCGCAGTCCTGCCCTGGCATCACCGATTGCATCTTCTCGACCTTTTTCGGTACATCCCGATCGTCGCGCAAATGGGACTGTTTCGCTTACTCAGACCACTGCGACAAGCTGGGGCCCGGCTGACGACGAGTGGGACTCGGTTGTTTCGAATGCATCCCGGATGCCTTCGCCTGACGTGGGGGAGCGCATGGCCGGAGACATCATCGCCCCAGGACGATGTGCGGTTTGGGGAAACTCCTTCGGGTGGCGCTCCTCAATGACATGGAAAGAAGTTTACCCATATTCAGCTACCCAGACAAAGCCCACGATCCAGGTACTGCCTCAGGACCCCAATGGCCTTGTGCCTCGGTATCCCAATTTGGTGATCTGTAAGTAGTCACTGTCGCGCAGGATGGCGTGTCCCTTGATAATGAACCGCGTAGACCCGACCGTGGGGTACCACCCTGATACGCATTTCCCGGCCAATATCTTCAAGCGTATCACGTCTTCTTCCAAGTTGGTGTGGGGAAGCTCTTTTGGTTGGCAGAGGGCGGTGACCTGGCGGAAGGTCTACCCGTACTCAATAGTGACGACGCAACCGGTCGCTCCCATCCAACTTCATGGAGAAGGAGGGCTGGAGTCTGAATACCCAAACACTTGCATCTGTGAGTCTTGGGCTAGTTGTTTAGTTTACGAAGGCTCATCGAAAATAAGATCCTGCGATCTACCCAAACTTTGAAATCTATCCTGCATGCGCCATCAAGGAGGATGCCTCACAACCAGTCTTCGTGATGCTCAACGAATCAAGCAACTTCATAACGTCTTACCCCAGTTTGATAATTTGTACGGGCGTGACGATTGATGACTCTGCAAACACTGACAAGCTATGGTAGATCCCACCGTGTACCCTCACCTAGATATATATCCTCCGCTTGTCGAGAGCATGAAAATGAAGGGGTCGAATCAGGTGGATACGAACATATATTCACTAGACGGTGTATTGACCTCTTATCTAAACCTCGTTATCTGTGAGTGAAGCTATGCGCCTCAGCGATATTACTTACCTCACACCCTCGGCCCAGACCCGGCTATTTATCCACATTTTGACCTTTATCCAAAGGTTTTGCAGATTGCCGAGCCGCTCAAGCAGGAGGTAGATGTGAGGTTGGTGAATATAGGCTGTCTTACAGCCGGGTATCCTAACATGACCATTTGTAAGTGGGCACGTCATTATAGATTCACAGATACTCACATCGTCTGTGAAAGACCCAAGTGCATATCCTTACCTAGAGATATACCCGAGATGGGATACGGTACGTATTGTGGAAATGAGGCACTTGCACTTACTCATGAAGCAACGATTAGAGGAGGCCAGCCTCAAGCGTAGTTTGGGGCACCTCTTTTGGGTGGCTGACAGCCAAAACCTGGCTCCAAGTCTATCCGTTACATACTGCAAATCCTAATCCCTTGATGAGTGTAGATGACCAAAGCAAATCCGTCTCGAGGTCATGGAGTCAAAGCCCAGCAATTGGTGAGCGTCACTATCATCCATGACCTGTGTGTTCTCATATTTCGCAACGGTTTGTTGTTGTCACGCAGCTGATACTGTGGTTGGGAAGCAGGCAGCCTGGGGAAGATCGTTCGGATGGGGAAGTGCGGCGACATGGCACGCAGTGTGGCCAACTCCTTACGCACGGATCCATCCAAATACCAGCCCGATATTTGTTCACTTAGGACAGCAGAGCGACTCACCTTTGACCTATCCATCCCTCATCATATGTGAGTCTCTATTAAGGGATCAAACACCATTTCTGACGTGAACACGAGATCCTGCTGCTTATCCTCATTTCGATATCTATCCGCCTCGCGCTGCCATTGTAGAAGTAGAGGAATCTCTGACGACGAAGGAATATCAATGTACCGTCAATCTGATTCCCCATTATCCCAACCTAGTAATCTGTAAGAAAACACTATCTCGTCGATTCTGCCGTCTGACATCCGTTAGATCCAGCGGTGTATCCACACCTTGATGTGTATCCGGCCTTTGCGAGGGATTCAGTTGCCGTAGAACGTGGAAAAGGACAACCCAATCTCCGCCGCCGCCGCATAGAGATGTGGAGAGCTAAAACGGCAGCTCAAGTTGGGCTAGCCAAACTTCTTGCCAACAACCATATTTGGGAAGTCGATGAACCCCTTCAGCTTGACTTGGCCGACTACGCTTGGTCTCGGAGCTCTGCAGGACCCCCCACGCCACCTCTAGAGTTACCTGATACGCCGTTCGTTCCAGAGTCCATGCATATAGACCGCCGCATTCAAGGGTCGGTGTTACTCACACCCTCGACTGCAACGACGTGGGGGCCACAAGATGATGGTTGGTACTCAGATATTGACAGTATCGAGCGCCTACCCTCTCCGGATCTCGGTCAGCGGATTTTTGATGATGTTGATAATAGTGAATTTCTCCATCAACCGCGGCATATGGTTCGGCCCTTTTTCGGAATCGCAAGCCAAGTGAAACCATTGGTTCTGGAGAAGTCTGCTTTTGTCCCTGAATACCCACACCTAGTGATTTGTGAGTCAGCTCAGTGACGGTGGCAGCCTGCCTGATAGAGTTGCGCAAATTTAGACCCGCCTGCGTACCCTCATTTTGAGCTCTACCTGACCTGGGCAAATGGAACCTCGAAAAGTCAGATGGCTGAAATCCTCGCTAACTCGAACATCTATCCTGCTCTTGATATCTGTGAGTTCTATGCGCGAGCTACTTTGTTATGTAGCCATTCACTAACCATCGGCGGGTCCAGACCCTGCTGTTTACCCTCATTTCAATATTTATCCCACTGTTTTGCGAGTAGAAATCTCCACCAGGGTTGTCTCGAACGTCCGGCACGAACAAGTGGAAGTGAAACTTGCTTCTCTGTATCCTAACTTTGATATCTGTGAGTTCAAATACAATGGATTGTAATCCACACTCTAAGCTTCTAGCAGATCATGCATGCTATCCTTATAATCTGGATTACATCTACCCCTCCGTTAACGCAACCGAGTCAACTCAAACACCAATGAAAGCCTCTCGTGGTTATCCATGGCTTGTTGTTTGTATGTTTGCAGATCTACTTGGTGAATCTCCCAGGTTGAAACTTCTGACTAGATCCTCCGGTGTACCCATTCATAATCCCGTATCCTAGCCCCGCAGCTGAGATCATCCAGCCGCTCAAACCAGAGCAGCCACCTTCTGTAGATGATTGCTCAGATGTGGCCAAGCCACAGTATCCTTGTATCTGGATCTGTATGTTTTGCAAGATTGTATATCTCATACTTGCTCATGTTATCAATCCTCAGATCCTGCCGTGTACCCCTTTGTGCAGCCATATCCTGGCATATCTGATTCAGTTCACATTCCTGGAGCACTTGATGAAGGTGAATACGCGTCTGCCACGGCATTCCTTACATTGTCAGAGGTAATTAGTCGCAAACAACTGATCTTGTTTTGCGGCTGAAGATAGATTACAGCTTAAGCGCCTCGATCCAGAATATGCAGTGTATCCGTACTTTGATCTCTACCCTACTTCTGCGATGCTAGCGCCTCAACAAGGGTATGCGGTTCAAGATGCGTATATCGGTGACTTGGCGACCCCTGTGCCGCGGATGCCCATCATGACACGGAGAAATCGAAAGACTCATATGGAATTACGTGCCTCGGTCTTTCGATCTTTAGGAAAGCGGCCGGCACGAAATTCGAAGACGCACGTACAGCTCCACACCGAAGTGTTTCAGGATGGTATAGTGTGGACCCCCAGCGGATGTATACAAGAG
>JBBPUO010000017.1:17970-33851 GCA_038094755.1 Caloboletus firmus | reverse complement strand
TGTTCTCTGCAATCGTGGACAAGGTCTACGAGTCTGTTGTGTTAGATAGGATCTAAAGCACGAGTGCTAGAACGTAGTGGCTCGCGGGGTCACTGCGGATCTTGGCCCGCACACGTAATGGCACACACTCGCCTTGAGAGAGCCCATTGCGATCTCTTTCGAGTTTGGTCGAAAGATGCCTGGGTCGATGAGACGACGAAACATCTGCCGTTTCTCGTGTTCTTGCATGAGCTGAGCACCTGAAGTACTTGCTTCCGCGCTTGCATGGCGTCTGGCAGCAGCTTCTGCGAGTACTTGAGCCGTGGGAGGTGACCTGCTAGTCATGGTTCGGTTCACGTTTAGCACAAGTGACGAATTCAGGGGCTACTTGAAATAGTACCGTGACTTCAAGCTCCTTCCTTTGACATCCGGGTCCGGTACTATTCTTCGCCTGCTAATCCATCATCACTAGCGAATTCTCGGCGGCGGATCACAAAGTACAACCACGCAGGTTCACTACTTCTGTTGTCGAGTGTTCATAGCTGAATATAGTCGGTGCAAGAAGATGAGGTTTTATACTCTCTGCCTCGCACGAGTCCGGAAATATTCAACAACGGGTCAGATAGCGGCTACAAACAGCAGGTAGTACAGCGAGGAGTAAAGTAAGAGAGGGAACAAGGGTAAAGAACCTGGCGCCGAGATGTGTATATAGGATACATTGATCAAATGGTACATCCACCAATTCCTTCTGTGCCGTTCAACGCGAATGCTACGCAGGTATGGTCCAAACGAAAAACATGGTCGGTGTGGTCTTCTTAGTCTCACCTCGGCCACTGCACACACCGTTCCAATGACAGAACGAAACCCGGAGAAATGCACCGCCGAAGCCAGGTGGATCACATCATCTGGATGGGCTTCGTCTCCAATGGTCGTATGACAGGCGGACAGAGAAGCGAGCTAAATTGCACTGGATGATTCATTGGATAGTGGGGTGTCCGTGAGGACAATGGCCTCGTTGAGATCCTCCATTGCCCCGAGCTGCGTGTACTGAGTGGAGAGATGAACTGCGAGGTTGTTCAAGGACAATGACCGATCCAGGTGTCCCAGTGGGCGAAGTGCCAGTGCAGCTCGGCCGAGGGCAACTCCCTCCCCGATGTCCTTCATCGCCCCGAGCTGATTGTAGCGATCACTGAGATGATTTGAAAGCAAAGTCCCAGTGGTTTGGGAAAAGGGTGTCCCGGGACCAAAAAGGCAATAATGCACAGGTTCGACGACACCCAAATATTAATGGGCAAACGTGAAATCCACGTCGAGAGGCCCCTGCACCCTCGCAATAGACTACCGGCCTCGCCCATCGCATTCGGTTGATATTGGAGGTATGGGTCGGCGTCACCGTTGGATCTGCCATCGTCACTGCGTCGTCCGTCCCGTCGTGGTGCGCACGTAGTATGTACCTCGGTCCTCTCTCTTTCCTCCACATCTCCCGTCGTTCGCGAGACGGGTGTAGTGCCATGTTGTCCTCCTCGGTGACACCCTTGTACACACGGTGCCATTCTTGAAGCCCACTCATTTTGATCTACGTTTTAAACGCCACGAATCCCTACTTTATCCGAGGACACTCGAGGACCGCTGTTCCGTGTGGGGATGTTGACCTCCTCATCTAAGCCCCTCCGCTTCCACCCATCAAACGCCCCGGCCCTTGTTTCTCTGTGGAGGCGTACTCTGTCGTCATTGGACGGAATTAAAACCCCCGACAGGAGGCCGCATCGGAAACAAGAGGTATTCCTTGGACCAGGTGACAAAGTGATAGAGGAACCGTATATCTCGACGTCAGCATTCTCATGAACAGACGAGGACGGTGATCCTATACACCTATTTCCATTCGAACAACAGAACCCCGGCAATACAGACTGCTTGATGCACGACCTACGTACGACGTTTGACCGCATGGCCATCGTAGATGTCGTCGTGCGTATTGTACGTGCTTTCGGAATGAGTGCATCCGTGGAGTCATCGTATGGCTGTATAAGCTCCTCTAAACCCGTGCTCATTGCTCTCTCGTCGTGCATATCCACGTCTCAGGCTCGGCGTACAAGATTGGTGGATAATCGTGCATATCATCACGGAACGATGCTCATTTCAACGCTGTTGGATACCCTGGACGAGTTGTTGCGCACCCACAAAGTTCGTTGGTGTTCCGAATCTTGGTGCGCTGGTTTGGGTCCCAAGGGAACGCTGCGTGTTGCGAATGACTTCGGCGGGCCGGTTTGCTATCAATGATTACTATAGGAAACTGCGTTCTCCGGTTCGGAGTCTCGTGCAGCCTAGTGCGCCGGTGACGCGTGAAACTTTCGTCGACGCTGTCATGCACTCGTTGAGGGAGGAATTGCCGTTGACGAAGCGGTAAGCCCAGGCTCTTCCCCACCGCCGCCCCGAATGTGGGCATACTACGGCATGTAGACTTGCCAATATATCGACTGTCATACTTCGTATTAGGTCGGTACTGGAGACTACAACATACCCCTAGAACTTAGTACACCGCCCTCACACTCGAAGCGGCGGCGAGAAGGTGCCCAGTCACGCCGGAGACACAAAATACATTAATGCCATGTAATTATCGACGAGAAAGCAAACACCGATAATTCTATGGCTACACTAGGGAGTACTAATAATTAAGACGAACAACAAAGTCCGTCGAGCTTCCTTGTATCAATCCGAGTCCACGTCGTCCATCACCTCGCTGTAATCATAATCGATCTGTGCGTCTTGCGCCAGGGACGACAGCCCAGCTGCCCTGACAGATCTGGGGTCATAAAGGGAAGTTTCGTCATCAGAGGAGCTATCACTGCTCCACGGCGGCTCATGTCTAACTGGGCTAGACTCTTTGCTTCTCACAACCTTGGAAGACCTGAGCGGGGAGGAAAACGGGATCGCAAGTGCAGAAGCGGATTTCCGTCTTAGTTTGGCGAAAAATGTGGATTGTGCGGAGCCGCTCGCGCGTTGTGAAGTGGGAGAGTGGTCTGGTGTGGTAGGTATATCTTCTTCGGGAGATGCTCGCGACTCGAGAAGATCTGAAGCCCATTTGCGACGAAGAACAGGGGAGCGGAGGGGGTCTGTAGTACTTGTGTATCCAACGTCGCCTGGCGTTGACGTGCCAGACTCCACAACATCGTTGACAATAGGACGTCCGCGTCGAAAATACCATGCTGTCCCGTTATCAGCGAAAGCCTTTTCCGTGTCAGTATCCATCGCCAAAGGTGGCTCATTGATTGTTAGAGTTCCTGGCAGTCGGGTTCCTCTTGGGGGTTTCGAGGTGGTGCTGTCGTTGACGATACCATCTGTGTCAGTGGGTGTCTGGTTAGTTCGTACACGTTGTATGGCACGGCGGACAGCTTGTCGACCGAGCATTATTTGCTGTTCGATCCGGTACCGGTTCTCTATGATGTGCAGCTTCGGAGACATTAATTGCGCACAATTACCTGAAAGGATAACTCACTTTCGGCCAAGTAACAATTTCGCCGACTCGGATCATCCTCTGAAGTTCAGCGGGGTCCGGGTCACTCAATATGCCGAACCAGTCCTGTAAAGGATCAAATCAAATCAAATACATAAATGAAACTTTGAAAATACGCACTAAGAGTCGTGTCTTTGGCCATATGCTAACAAAAGTATGAGACGGGAAACGTAATCGTCGAATATGGTTGGTCCATACGTTACGGTGCCATCAAATCGCTGAAGGAAGACACTCGACCAATCCTGACCCAACAACTGCGGCAGTAATTCGAGGTCTCGGATGACCTACAAGTAATGTTTGTCTCCGGGTGCTGACTATGCTCGCGATATGACATTTACCTTGAAATTCTTCGTGAGCTCTAATTTGAGCCACTGTTCGGCAGCGGACAACAGGAAGTTACCTCTCCAACCTGATGCTTGTATTAATTGTGGTGTGCCCGGGAAGACCGTTGGGGACGCACCCTTCCCTTTCCTATGGGCTACCGGTTTCCCAGCGGAACCCCGAGGCGCAAAGAAAAATAGATGGACATGTGGGTTAACCTGCGATACAACTGGGTGGGTGACTACAAAGAAAACTTCAATCTCCGTAAGTTGCTAAAGTAAAGATACACCATACCATTGAAGTAAAGATTGAGAGCTTGAATCGGTATATCCACCCTGCAAACGAACGTGAGCAGAGAAGGCCTACAGTATCAAGCTTGGCGTATCGCGAACCTTAGAGAACCGTCCTTAAACTTACTTCCCCAATTCCATGGTACAAGGCAGCCATCCTTGAGTTTCTGCATCAGCACCACCGGATTCAGTATACCAGGTACTGCCGCTGAGGCCAGCAGTGCGCTCCAAATGACCGTATCCGGTGCAGTGACGTAATTTAGTAACTTTGTTGGCCTGTGCGCGCGGGATCAGAAGGGTTTCAAACAACCAATGGCGGAACGGACGAGTGACGGTCAGCTGGGATAACGGATATATTAAGGATCCGTCCTGTCTTGAGATAAGCCTCACGAAAAGTCATGGAGCCCCTCGTGAAGAATGCAGCCTGGAACATAATGACAATCAAGAACAAGGGGTGATGACCATTCCAAACCAACCAACCTTCCGAGCCCACGTCACACTGTCGAACCGAGCACCTGTCTTCCAGAAGCGCTTGATCCAAACCTCAAAAGGATCATCGCAAGCCGTTATTTTGTAGGCTAATTCAGGGACCAAAAGGGCTCTCAATTCTTCGTCCGTCCTAGTGCACGCGAGTGCGGCAACAAGACCACCTGCAGAGGTCCCTGCAATCACTCGGGGCAACAAACCGGCATCCAAGAATGCTTTCACTACTCCCACATGGTCTACATTTCAAGTGGTCACTAAACTGCACTCTCGTGAATCAACTTACGCACAATAACCGAATGACGCGCCACCAGATAGGCAGAGTGCCGAGGTGCCAAGATTGGTGGTTGCGCTCTTGAAAAATCGCTTCTTCTCTTCATTTGATAGTTCTGTGGACTCGCGGATGAATTTGAGAGCTCTTTCTTGCTCGTCGTGATATGCTGACGAGGGAGGTAATCGTCACTTCACCGGTAAAGCCAAGCTTTGGAAGAGCAACACACATTCAATCAAATTCTTGGTCCCCAGAAAGGTCTGAAACAAAATGAGATATGTATCGGCGTTTTGGAAGGAAAACAAGCAACCTCGCTGTACAGCCTTTAACAGAACGATCAGCACGAGAATCGGGTCGGTTAGAGCACACATTCATTACCTCGGCGATTCTACGCCAGCAAAGTTACTCCGAATACATGTTTCAAGCACTCCGAGCACTCCACGAACGTCGTTCCTCTCTCTCAAAATCTTGAGCGACCGATTGACCTGGTCGTGGATTAGACAAAGTTTCTCGACGAGAGCTGATAATAATTGTACCTTCCTGACCAACTTCCAATCATAGAACGGATCTTCGTCAATCCGTTTCCACTCATGGAAGTCCAGGTACCTATCCAGGGTAAGGGCCGACTCCTTCCACTCCTGTAGTACACGGTCAGGATAGTATTGTGGAACCCGTGGAATCAGACTTCGAGATGTATGTACTTACTTCGTATGTTCTTGAAGCGCGGAGACGTCGACGAAATTCCCCTTTCCGACCCCTCCCTGACAAAGCATGAGGCAGGTTCACAACAACACGCGGCTCAACTCACAAGCAGACAACCATTCCTTGGTATTAACGACCTGTCTGATGAAGATGTAAAGACTGAACTGCGCAGCAATGATGACAAAAATGAACAACTGTGACAGAGCGAGAAAGACATGAATATGATTTCACAAGTAGAAGCTGACATCTATGCATACCAGGAGCGGCCACCTTAAGAGGAGGAACAGCCAATCTTGTCTATGCTCCGGAGACCTTTCACCCTTCCTCCTCCTTGACCAAGATCAACACGGGAGTTGGTAAACAGGGATGGAATAATTACCTTTTGACTTTGAGATTTATAGGAGCGAAATCGGAGAGTGCAGAAACCTTTCTTATTCGTGGGCTTTGAGGAATTGGAGTCCCCGGATATGCGCTTGGCGACGTGGTCCCTAAGTGATCGTGTTCATCCAGCTGCAGTGCTGCCTTGAATGCATCAATGTGGCTAATGAATTCAGAAAAGGAATGCGCGGGAACGACAGCAAGCTCACGACTCGTCGACGTAGTCGAAATTGAAGATGTCGGTCGGGCTTGTGGGGTTCATCTGTACTCCGAGGGTTGTTCGCTCGGAGGCAAGGGTGATGTATTACATAATCATATCTACGCGACACAGGTCAGGATGCCTTATTGAGCCACTTCTTGATGTTGGTCTGTCCCATCGCATTCACTGCCTGCTTCACCGCTCCCCTCTCGACCAGACAACGGTAACGTACAAATTCGGGGGCAATGTTGGGCGATGGCGCAGCAACACTTGTGAACATATGTGCACCCACAAGCTCTTCAAAGTTCTGAAGTAGAAAGATCTCGCATAAGAAACCAATACAGTTGCTTGTGGAACATACTCTCATGAGAACTTCTCGGGTGCATTTAGCCATCCCAATACTTCCACCTTCGATCTGAATAGGTGCCGCCGAAGACGCGCGAAATTCCTCCCGGAATGCATCATAGAGTATCTCAAATGTGATCACGTCGTGACCGGCTGAATGGGCGTGCATGGCAGCAACTAAAAGGCAGATCGAGGGATAAGATAGTGCTTCATTTGGTACACACATTCAGTGCGATGGTCCGACAATAAGCAATGAAATTTCACCTTGCAAGTTGGAGAACTTTGGGCGAAGTCTCTGAGCCAAAACCGCTGCAGAGATGTGGGATGCCGATGGAAATGGGGACGTTATCCGTAAATTGGTGACGACAGCAGTCTATATCGCGATCACACCCCGTCAAGTGATACAAAGCTGACTACTCACCAGCATTTGCTTGAGCATTCTGACATCCCGGGTCAACGCAAACGTATCCTTTATTGTGTCCACGACCTTCCGATCTTCAAGAAAAGTGTGCACTGCAAAATTCCAAAGAGTACCCCATTCACTAGAATCGTCAACAGGAGTGTTAAGCAGACGTCGTGAGATGTCTATCCAGAAGAGCAAATCGGATGGAGGCGCGGTTCGTATCATGCGGCCTGAAAACCGACTCTTTACACGTTTTTCTAACAGATTGATCGTGTCGATGCGGGTGGTGATGCCAACGACTGCTAGTCCATTGTTACCTTGCCCTACTTTGCAGCTTTGGACAATATCCAAGAGACAATAAAGTAGGGACTGCCTAGCGTGTTGTGCAAAGAGATCAAAGGCATCAAGGATAACGACGGTTGGACGGGAGAGAGTGGGCAGTACAGATATCAAGGCGGGGAGGTGGGATGGTGGTGGGACGGATATCGTGGGACCCGGATCGATAAATGGATTGGGTTCTTCCTCCGCGCCATTAACATCCTCATCTAGATCGCGTAAGAACGACTTCCCGGTTTGTTGGGACAGTTGTCGTGCAATTTCGCGCAGGGCTAAGCGGTCATTATGCTGTGTGTGACCAGATAGCCGAAGTACTATCAGATCTCCTGGCAGGTCCCTGATTGCTCGCTCAATAAGCTATTTGGCTCTTGCTCGTAAGACAATGTTCATGGGTTATGAGAAAGACGCACAGAGGTTTTCCCACTCCCGCGCGGTCCAAGCAAAAGACAACTGTTACCTTCTCCACGGCTCACCGTTCCATGGAGTAAATTGTGCAATTGAGTGTAGGCAGTGCTATTAGTAGATAGGTGACCGTGGTCGTCAAGGTCCTCCAATGACAGAGACGACTGGAGCGCATTTAAGATAGCGCGTTTTTGTAGCCGAAGACAAGGGACCAGGTGAGCGGGCAAGATACCGGGTAGTTTAACAGGAGAGGGTAAGGACGTGGGATCACTACTTTTCTTGGGGGAATGCGGGCGACTGGCACGCTTGCTCGGTGTAGTAGGAACGTCGTTTGGCCGGTGCTGCAGTTTTGAGGGAGAGACGCATGGAGTATGAGGAGGACGGACTCGCGAAGGGGTTGATGGAAATTGGACTGTTTTCGCTGGGACAAGCGGTGAAGCAGATCCAGGACGCGGTTGCCTTGAAGGAGTAGAAGGCACGTTCAAGTGGATCGAAGCGACCTTGGGCTTCAAACCAGCTGCATCATTGGTAGTTGGGGATGCACAAACGGCGCTGGTCCTAAGTCGGATGGCTCTGGGAGTTGTGATTTCTACGCACTCCATCACGGCCCGCGACGGACCAGGTCGGGGACCAGGGGTTGATGGGGGGACCAGGGGCTTGGCGGATGACAGGTTGAGTTCATCTGAGTCGTCGAGAGATGAAGCTTTCTTGCTTGAGACGGGTGTAGCGTTGACGATGAGCTGCTCCTTCCTGCGTGTTACACGCTTTGGAGCGGTGTTGTCCTCTGGGGCTTTGCGTTTGGGAGGCATCGTGGAGCCGTGGACGCGTCGTATGCGTAATACCCACGCTCTTGTCGACCACAATGGGCTTCACAGGGTTTGTCGGACTCCACAATCAGTCCACCACAGCTCACTTTTGTACAGATTGGCGAGATGGATTAACCCACCGACGTCAGGGTTGGAGCTCATCGCAGAAAACATCATGCGAAATCACCATGTTCGTAGCTCTTCGCCGCAATCGGCCCCCCTTGCCAATCCTCGTGTTGATCCCTGTCCCAGGGTCAAAGTAGAGGACGCTGGACTCTCGGCGTTCGCTCGTACAGGTCAACCATAGGCTCTATACCAGGCTTCTCTGTCCACGCTGAGCGGTCTATGTGTGCGCTAACGATGAATGACCATGTCTTCGTGCTCCTGGAGGACCCTGCTGCTCCATCCCGCGCAGACGTTTTGGCAACGGTTCAGAATACCGCCAGCCAGGGCAGTGATGTTCGCATGTCTGCCCAAGCGATGCATCCGCCACATTATCGCACCACCTTCCTTACGCTCCGGCCACCAGGCGCACTGGAACAATTGCTTAGTCAACTCAAGGCTCGTTGGATACCTGTCAGGCAGAGCAGTAGTGCCTCCTCGCAGCGTGGGCAGACTTCATCTCAGCAGCTGACTGTCGAAGGACACGTCTTTGCGATTGGTAATGACTGGCTCGTTCGTGCGGGGAATGTCATTCTTGCCGGCGGTGCAGTGAAGGGTATGTTGTTAGAGGTCGGTAAAGTGTTGTCAACAGTCTACTATTGTCTGCTTATGTCGACATATAGGCTGAATATCTCCCACTCCCAACCCTTCATTCGCAGGCCGCCGATGGTACATCTGAGCTGTTGTCCAATCTCCTACTGTCAGTTCTTCCAAACATACGGGATGCAAAGACAGTCGCTGTAGCAGTCAGTGATTCTCAGTGGGAGGAGGTACTGTGGGATCGCGAAGAGGAAGAGAGGCTGAGCAGAGAAAAGGATGTTGCAGAAGACCAAGAGGATATCTTTGTGGCAGGCGAAGAAGGTCTCCCAGCGCAACAGAGGGGTGACTGGATTGGTGTAGACCGAGACCGCAGATCTGCGTTCTTGATCATTGGTGCATTACGGTCAGAGGGTATCCTATGAATGTGTTTCAGGTCCTAGTCTAATAGCCGTGTGACGCGAGTCAGTGTAGTTATATTGATGCCCTGTTGATCCATCTTCGCCCCTCTGACCATGTTATGGCAGAGCTGCTGTTTTGTTCGACGACTCCCTTCGCATCCTCACACCCGTCGTCTCTCCACCGCCCTTCACTTTTATCAAAATCGTCAACTGGATATCTATGCTGCAAAGCAGGCACACCGACTCACCCTTCGACAGCTCGTATACACCTCCTTTTACTGCCACTCTACTCCTACTCATCCATGCCATACCATGTCAGGTCTTTTTCGGACGCCAAATGGACGAGGACCGGCTAATCAAGGCACGACTTGCGTTCGTTGCTGGTATCCTCGTACAATAACCGGTTCTTTAGAGCGCCAACTATGTCCGCACTGAAATACCGGTTCGAATAGCTCACCGGATAAGAGACCTCCAGACCCTACCGTATGTAGTAGTCACCCAGGAGGGAGTGGCGAGGGTATACGACGTGAGCACCACCCAGCATGTATGTCGTTCTGTCTAGTTCACCTTCCCTTTCCAGCTCTACTGGACTGCTTTCGAAAAGTACTGCCCATCCTTTGCCCCGTAACAAGGTACTGATATGTGCGCAGATTCAGACATTTCCCTCAAATTACTAACTTATTCGAGAACGAGGCCTTCTGTGAATTCCTGAAAAACATTCTAGATGAACAGTGCGTTCAGATATCCTCAGACCCAGTGTCTAGTCTGAGCCAGCCCTCAGTGCCCCCGTAATACCGAGCCTTTCTCTTGGATTGTCGCTCGCATCACCTCACCTTCCTCCTGACTCTCTCGATTCGTTTATGCACCGGATGTTGGTTTCGCGCATATCAAGGCGTGTGCTCGCTGAGCATCACCTTGCATTAACGAAATCACTAGGAAAGAACTCGCTAGAGGCACAAGATCCGCATGTCGGTATCATCTATACTGCGCTGAACCTCAAAACTAGCATCGACAAATGCGTGAAACTCTTACAGAACCGACCATACAGCGTCGAGGCTGACGTGGAAGAGAGTACATCCAACACAGGATGGCCAGAAGTCATCGTCGATGGGCATTTGGATGTCAAGTTCTCATACATACGCGAACACCTAGAGTAAGCACAGTTTATCATTAATCCATCCGGATGACGACTAATGCCCCGAAAGATACGTTTTGTTTGAACTATTGAAAAATGTAAGTTTTCACCAGCTTCTTGAACAGCTGACTCATGCATCCTCTTGGTAGGCAATGCGAGCCACTGGACTCCGACATCGAGACGCGACTACCTTACCACCCATTCGTGCCACAATTGTGGCTGGGGAAAATGATATCGGTGTTCGTATATCAGATCAAGGTCAGAATAATACTAGTGTTTGTGGTATGATTGCCTTATACGTCACAGGAGGTGGGCTTTCTTCGGCATCCATCCAGTCACCTTCCGATTTGTTTTCATTCTCTCACGTCCGTAATGCGGCGAGGATGAATGACGATCGCTTGGGAGCCCTGCGGACCGCAAGTTCAAGGGGCGTGAAGGCGACAGTTGCCGAACAGGTCGGAAATGAGGTGGGACGCTCCCAAGAGGGCAAGGACCCTGAAAGAGAAGCCGGGATTGCATCACATCAACCAATAGGTCTAGGATTGCCTATGAGTAATATATTTGCAACGTGGGTCTGATTTCACCCTTCAAGCAAGACCTGACACCGCCGTCTAGGTATTTTGGAGGCTCTTTGGAATTAGTATCTTTGGATGGATGGGGTGAGTGGCTTTGCTAGTCAGACATTTGTGCCTACATGTCAATTATTGAGGTATATCCTTAGGAACAGATGTATTTCTGCGGCTACCGAAGCTGGTGAGCTGTTTTGGCACAAGGGTGAGTTGGAGCTAAGCCTATCACACAGGGGACGAATCTAGAAGGAATCGAAGTATAGGTGGTACATGAAATATATAGATCTCTCACGTGATCCATTTAACGGCAGCCGACAATCCATGAACATCTGGATGGGGAACGGAAATGAGGCCTTGAGGGTAATCTAATGGGTAGCCTAGATAGCGCTTGCGCAGAGTTGGTGATATGAGTTGAACTTGTCAAATAACGCGATTTTTGGAAGCTTGAGTTTGTACGGTATAATCTCGGATGACTTGTGACAAAGGTCGAAAACATGCCGCCGCTGGCAGGTATGGGCGCTTTTTCGTCCCTCAGAAGGCTCCCAGCTCCAATACTCTCTCAGGCTGCTACCTCTTCGATGCCCTTCCACCAACGCCAGCACTTCCAGGTATGAGCGAGCGCTACATCCCGCCCCCACCGCCCTACGAAGTCTCCCTTCGGCGTGACCAGAAGCTCGCCGAGGAGGTGCAAGCGCTCGAGGTTTCGAAAGGAAACCCATTCCGAGGCGAGGAATGCAAAGGCGCCAAGCATTCCAAGGCCCTCGCTGACGAGACCTTGAACGTTGTGACTCGCAGCCTCTCCAGTACCCCAACATGCCCAATCAGATCGGACAGCGCGGGCCTTCGAGCTCCGCGACCCCTTCCTCCCAGTCCTGCGGATATCGATATCCGCCCACTTGCCCCACGAAGACAAGAGAGCAAATTCAGACCCGTCATAGAAATCAAAACGTATGGAGTGCAAGATGATCATGAACGGGAGCCACACTCTCCTGCACCTCCTCCGTTCTCTGCGATAGGACCTTCCCTCGGGGAACCCTCCTACCGGCAGAGTATACTCTACCCAAGCACATCGATCTACCCCTCGCCCTCGCCCTATCATTCCCAGCCGTCATATGATGCACCTCGAAACTACAACGATCGACAGCCAATTTCCGCACATTCTTCAACAGAGACATCGTTCAGACGTCCCTCGCAGCACTCCAAATCTCTGTCATATCCGCTGTCACAGAATAAGAACTTTGAAACGCGCTTGTCGTTCGATCCTTCTGTAGCATACCCTAACTCGCAAGCCGCTTCCCGGACCGCATTTTCAGCGCAGCGAGGGGTGCCTGCCTCCCTCTATAGGCGAGTTCTCGATTGCGAAGGGCTGGTCCTTTTCCTGACAGTCATCTCTAGTTCTGCTGTATCTTCACATGTACATCTCGATTCTGCCATGATCCCTGTATCACGCCAATCTTACGTGTAAGCATGTCTCCTTGACTTACCCGCTTTTGATACGTTAAGAAAGAGGGCCTGCTAACAAATATACTAGTCCCGCGCGATCCGCGCTGTGGAATACCGAGACATCGCACCTAGACAAGACTGATATGCCATCTGTACGACCCCACGCCCCTGTCTCCACGTATCCCTCGCCTTCGTCACCTTCTTTGTATATCCCGAGGCAGATGTCAGGGGATGGATATGAACAAAGATGGGCAATGTCCGAGTCTGACATCACAAAGGATGTATACCATCGTTGACCCTATCGACCTGCTCTCTTCTCGTTTATCCTGTATGCCCGGATGTATCGCTTTAGTCGTTCCTCATCGTTCCATGACCAGTACCAAGTTATGCCATGCAATCCAGAATACCTATTGAACAGTATTAATGCTTCGCGCCAACAAGTTTCCGACTCTTGTCGCCCGTTCCTTCACCTGACATGAAGGAGCATATGAAGGCAAAAGTCTTACCCGGTTGATTTACATAATCAAGTCCTTCAGAGTGACCCGATGTTCATTGGACACCATGAATACCCCCGCAGTCCTCCGTGCAGCTTTACGACGACCGCGTTCATGCCTTGGTTCATGTAACCATTTCTTCGAGTTGTCTGCGGTTCAACCACTGTACCAACCCCGATGCCAACAATTACTACGCCCAATCCATACCACTCGTCCTCTGCACGCCCCGGACCGCCCGACAGCCCTCACGAACATGCTCGCCTCCAATGTGCCTCCTCCCGTCCAGGTTTCCTCCGTCGGGCCTGCAGGCATCAAACTCGCAGACGGACTCGTATTGACAGGTTCAGTGGTGTTTCTAGACGGAAAAGTGCTTTTGTGGGACGTCCCTGGTGTAGGGAAGGGAAACGGGGGAGCGTGTTCTTGGGACGAATGGACGAGGGAGCATTGGGAGGTGTTCCAGGTCGTCGTTCCGAAGCCCGGTAGGCCTCTTGCTAGCTCTGCGTGTGGTGTCAGCCCAGTTGTTGACCGAGCCCTCGTAGAGATTCTGATTTTTGGGACCGGTGCGAGGATGGAGCTCGTACCAGGTAGTATTCGGGGGTATGTGAGGGAGTTGGGGATACAGATGGATGTCATGGATACAGTGGGTGCTCCTTCTTGGTTGTACTGTTGTGGCTTGCTCACCCTTGCGTTCTCGGTCCTCAATGTCCGTTTTAGAAGAACGCATGTTCGACGTATAATTTGTTGGCGGAGGAGGGTCGGCGCGTGGCTGCTGCACTACTCTCCATCGAGCCCAAGAAATGGACTAGAAAGCAAGGACGGTGATGTACTGCAATTAATTGTGATCATTCTGGTGCGATTCCGGGCTTTTCGAATGATCGTAGCCTAATATCACGCACTGATTTAAGTGCGCAAAAATGTACAGTATCATATATCTCACTGCTTGAATAATACATATCTCCCTTCTGACATCATATTTGGTCCACGTACAACTGTAACAGACTTATTCTGGTGGTGCCTTTCGCTTTCCCTTGTTGATTGGCGCGGGTGATTCTGGTGCTGGTGGGGCTCGACGGGGCTCCTCATCTTCCTCATCCAGGAGGGAAGGGTGGGAAACCTCGACAGGCAGTAGATTGCCTGCACTTGGTGAGCAAAAAAGGAGGAGAGTGAGAGAGAACATACCATCCTCGTCTCTAAATTGGACATATAGCGTTTCCCAATTATTCAGCAGTCCTTTTATCGGTGTCGATGGATTCAATGCCTCATATGACACGGATGCAGATGCAGACGAAGCCGCGTTAGATTTCCACTTGTCTCTCGCTACCCGGCACAACTCAAAGTCCTCCGTCGACTCTACGCAGGGTACCTCTGCGTCTCCTTCCCCTTCGTGCACCATGTCGACATCCTCACCGGGCGCGGTCGGGATGCGTGGCAAACCTGATGAGGATGAGAGAACGGCAGACGTAAGCGCCGATAATGCCTCCTCTTTCAATTTCGCGATCGTCGAGGACTGATGGGCTGTGAGAAAGACAGTGAGTTTGTGGGTTTTGAGAAGAAGTTGGTACGCTTTTGGAGGTGCGCGTTGCGGCTTTGTGGTAGATATTTAGGACACCTCCAGGCAGATTAGACGTTGGGACTCACCATGTCACTCCGTGCGCGTCGAATTAGCGTGGTGATGAGCGCGTCGCGGATGCTTTGAATGCCTACTGTCATCGTGGTGGGAACAACCTTCCATTCTCGTCTCCCGATCTCCTCCAACGCAGAGCAGTCAACCACTCGTTCGCTCCAGACAGTAGGCTACGATGGGCGTTTTCCGTAACAGTGCCTCTTCTTCGACTCCTTATAAAGATGACACACCACTCCCCAACTCGGTCCCAAAAGTGCAGGAGTTGGGTGTGACTAGCGCACCGCTCAAAAGTGCTGCCTTTTTCATTGGAGCATATTGCAAGGAGTACAATGGTGCGTCTGTTGGTCTTGTCTCTGAGGAGAGTATACTGAATGGATGGTGATGGTGATGTTGCTATTGACTTGCTGGACGTGTGTCCATCGGTGTCTTCGGGAATGGATCAACTACTACGGTGTAATCGGTGCTTGGTGTCATGGTGCGCGGTTCAGAGGACTTTATGCTCTGCAAGAACGAAGCGGGTGGTGATACTGGACGGTGTTTGAAGGAAGGTCGACGAGTAACACGGTGTGCTACCGACCTGTGAGTCGTTTTGCCGAACCTGTCATTGTCGTATATCTTGCTTGGATGCCCTCGTGCATATCTGACCACTACATGCTTGGGCAGAATTAACAAGATGCGTGAAAACTGTTTGGAGCAGTTTGAAGCGCATTGGAACTGTCTGGAGCTGAACAACCAGGTGCGTACTTTATCCTTCCCGCCAAGGCAGCCCATTTGACCCACCACACTACGCAGGAGTACTACGCATGCCGCAAACCGGAGCGTGCGCTCAATAAGTGCATGTTTGAAAAACTCGTACGTGCTTGGGGGTATGATGGTGATCTCACCTCGCTAAATGCATCTTCATTACAGGGCCTCACGAAAACGATTCCTGGATCTCCCGCTGGCCAAAAACAAATACACGAGGTCGAGAACCCTATATATACCACCATTCAGCGGTGAATGCACTGCCGGGTTCCTACCTGCCAGGCATCCCACGTCGTGCTATGTAGAGTAGAACATGCTGCAGACGTGGAAATGGATAATTGAA
>JBBPUO010000017.1:0-17880 GCA_038094755.1 Caloboletus firmus | reverse complement strand
GATTGAATACACGCTTGAAGCGGAACGCTGGATCATTGTTCGCCTCGATGTTAGTCCGAAAGACAACGAAATGGCACTGCTTTCGAATTTTGTGAAATAAGATCTTGAATGCGGTTCAGGTGTGCGAGACGCGTCGAATGTTCTCCCTGTCCCGTCATAGCGTGCACATACGCCTACCCCTTCTTTCAGTACCACATGTCCCTAGATTGTGTGTAGTTCGCCCCCGCCAGCACGCTCGCACGTACGCAGCCATTCCTCCGACCTCCCTGCAGCCGACCCATTCTATCTACGTTTCAAACTGTACAAATCCATATTTTAATCTGACGTTTGAGGACTGGTCCGTACTATTGTTATCTTTTTTGACGTAGAAAATTGATTCAGTCCAGGCTTTTCCGCTTCCACCCACCAAACGCCCCGCTCTTGCTTCTCTATAGAGATGTACCCTGTGTTGTTATTGGACGGAATCAGAATCCCTGGAAAGAGGTCAACCTCGCCGCATCAGAGACAAGAGGTATTCCTTGGATCAGACGACGAAGTGGTGGAGGCACTGTATACCATGTACGTCTCGACTTTGACATTCTCTTGAACATACGAGGACGGCGATCCTGTTCATGCATTGCCAAACCATTCGCGACAACCAGGACCTCGGCAATACCAATTACTCGATCCACGTCCCGCGCGCGACGTTTGACCGAACGGCCACCGCGAATATCGTCGTGCGCGCCGTTCGTTCGCTTGGTGTGGATGCGTACGTGAACGAACGAAATGATATTTGTGTCGCCGGGGAAAAGATGAGTGGATCCCCTGTCGAGCTTTCTATGCTCGCATAACCCCATGCTTATAATTTTCCCGTTGTGCATATCCACATCTCGGGCTCAGCGTACAAGATCGTGAACAATCGTGCGTATCATCATGGAACGATGCTCATTTCGACGCGGTTGGATACCCTGGGTGATCTGTTGCGTACCAACAAAGTAGGTTGACGTTCTGAATGTCGGTGCACTCATCTGCGTCCCGAAGGAACGCAGTACATTGCGCACCCGTACGTCTGTTTATTATTTATTGTTCTATAGGAAACGATGCACACGAAAGGTGTTGCCTCTGTGCGTTCTCCGGTTCGGAACCTCGCGCAGTCTAGCGCGTCGGCGACGCACGAGGCGTTTGTCGACGCTGTTATAAAGTCGTTCCAAAAGGAGTATGCCATTGACGAAGAGGTAAGCTATTCCTCCTTGAACCTGGACGACCATGTTTACGGCGTGTCGGCAATAACGCGTATTTCTCATAGCCGTTTTTTGTGCTCGACACGTCGCAATACCTCGAGGATGGATATTTTAAAGTTGGCATGTCCGAGTTGCGGGCAAGTCTACCACTGCTTTGTGCGCGAACCTGCTCACTGATGGGTTTGATTCAGGGCTGGGATTGGGCGTATGGCCAAACCCCCGAGTTTGAATATGTCATCGGCAAAACATTCCAGTGGGGACAACTGGTGAGGTCGTTTTCCCGTATTGTAATCCGCATGTACTGAACTTGTCGCTAATTCATCTCACAACACGCGATGGCTACATAGACGTCTACGATCCACTCAAGACATGGAATTATACTCTCATGCTCGTTTTCGTTCTCCCGCGATGCTTGTATACCCCCGAGTATCCGTCGGGGGCTGGATAGGCTGCGTCAACGTTTAATTGGCAAGCGATATGCGTTTGTGGATGACAACGAGGTGGTTGGAGGTGATAATGGCGAGGAGACAGAGGGTATGGGAGAGATTTGGAGTTGGCTCAAGCGAGAAATGTGCGTTTAGTCTCAATCACGATAGCATGTAGGGGAAGAAACATTGACTGATGAACCTGACTTGCATGGGATCGAGGGTACGGTCCTTGGGGATGCTGTGGAACTCACAAAGTTAGGCTTTCTGACTACTTGGCCTTCGTTCGCTAGGGAGATTACGGTCAGCGGAGCGACTGGCGCCCCGAACTTTTGGGGGTATCCATCGTATTGTCATGCGCCTTTCAAATTGCGGGGGAGAAGACTTGAACAATGCGTTATTGGTGATGAGGCTCCCGGTAAACACGCACCAACACTTCCCCGACGTCTGGTTCACGTGGAGAGCAGAACGACTGGAACCGTGCTTTGAAACACCAGTTGGATTTGCTCCATAGTCTATAGGTTCGAGACTGGAGGTACCTGTGGGTTCGGACCGGATGCATCGTTCGCGTCTTATAAAAGTGTCAGCTGAACCTATCTGCCAAGTTTTGCGTCATACGGCTGTACAGGAGCCACAGAAAGAGAGCAAATTACATAGCAATAGGCAGGTAAGACAGGCATCATGACGCATGTAAACGCGCGTTGGTCTGTTCATTTAGACTATGCTGTGGGGTAATGGTCCCGGCCTTGGTGAGTGCTGTGCTTATCTCTCCTCGGTTGATCAAAGGCCTTGACGACCCCCTGTGCTTACCCCTGCCGAGCGAGGGCTTTGTCAGGAGATATCTATGACGATGTAGATATAAAAGTGTCCAGGACTCGGACAGGGGCCGAGTTAGACTTATCCTCCCACCAGCACACGACGCGTCTAAGATGGCCACTCAGAAAGCTCTTTGGCTTCCAAAAGTCGGTTCCGAGTTTACAATCCGCGAGAGCGAGATTCCTCAGCCAGGTCCTGGCGAGATCCTTGTCAAGCTCGAGGCGACTGCAATCAATCCCATTGACTGGAAAATCCAGAAGGAGGGTTTTTTCCTAATAGAAGAGTACCCCGCCATAATCGGCGAGAATGGAGCTGGCGTCGTTACAAAAGTCGGCGATGGAGTCACTAATCTGGTGACGGGCGACAGAGTGTAAGTGTACTCAGATTGCAGGGATGCTTTGATGGCGTGACCAGTGTTAATTCGCACAATGCGTGCAGGACATTCCAGTCTGCCTATGGTGTTAAATATGGAACATTCCAGCAGTATTGCCTCGCTGTTGCAGAACTTGCCTCAAAGGTTAGCGTTTTCGAAATTGTGAGCGCTTCGTTGCTCTGACGTCATCTCTGTAGGTCCCGGATAACATCTCGTTTGACGAAGCCGCACCTATCCCTGTCTGTTTTAATCCGTTTGCCGTGGCCACCTACACCCAACAACCTCAGGGTATAGCGCTTACCCCTCCGTTTGAGGCAGGGGGTCTCGGCAAGTATGCAAACCAACCCATTGTTATCACGGGAGGTTCATCCTCCCTTGGCCAATACGGTACTATTGAATTCCCATCAATCAATCTTCTCACTGATACATTTCGTGACATGCAGCGATCCAACTCGCTAAGCTGTCGGGCTTCAGTCCGATTATCACAACGGCTTCGCTGCAACATAAAGATCTGCTTCTTTCACTTGGCGCAACGCATGTCCTCGATCGAAAGCTTCCTGCGGCTACATTGAAAGTACAAGTCACTAACATCACCGGTGCACCAGTAAAGTACATATTTGATGCAGTCTCCGTCGAAGAGACACAACAGGCGGCGTTCGATATCTTAGCGCCCGGTGGGACCCTCGCCGTCGTTACTAAAGAATTGGTTAAAGATGACGAAGCCACTCAGAAGAAGGTCCTCATGGTCTACGGGTCATTCCATCTTCCGCCGAACCGCGAACTTGGGGTCAAGTTTGCGACTGCACTGACGAGGTGGCTCGCAGAGGGGAAGGTCAAGGTTCGTGATACCGTCAACGATCATGTGTGAGACAACTTTGCTGACGAAAGCGCCTCCATCTACAGCCTAATCCCGTCGAGGTGTTACCTGGGGGTTTGAATGGAATTGCAGACGGCTTGAAGAGGTTGGAGACAAGTGGTGTTAGCGCGAAGAAATTGGTCGTTCGTCCTCCCGAGACTTCTGCGTGATTTGACAGACTGGCTGCCTCCCTGTTTCAACAAGCCGGTACGAACGACTCAGTGGTTGTATGATCAAGCTGCCAGTGTATGATTATGGCTTCTCCTGCTTTGGTTTACATGGATACTCCCTTGATATAGGAAAACAGAAAATAACAATGAACTCGTTGGGCAGGGAGGGAAAACAATGAGCAAGCTCAGCGCTCGTCAGACGGTCCTAGTACCGTAGTTGGTGAACTTGGGATTCGTCCCTATCGATCTGCCATATTTAGGTTACGGTGTACACCATAACCAGCAACATTAGCTTTCAATGCTGACTAGACACCGGCCGGGAGCGACGATTCACTCAGATTCGCGGCCGACGCTCACGCGCAGGGGCGAATATACTAAATGGTGTCGCCACTGATCGCCAGTTGTGTGAGCAGGATGACGTGTCTCTCAGCTTTGTATGCGAGTTCTGATTCATTTGACAGTCATATAATGCTTACTACTTCATGGCGATCAGCTTCGATGACCGCTATAAATGGCTCGAAAACCGGCTTGGGGGGAAAACCACAACCTCCCTTCACAAATCTTCCAACGCCGACAGTAAGGCATACCTGACATGGCCACTCAGAAAGCACTTTGGCTCCCAGAAATCGGTGCTGAGTATACACTGGGCAGGACAGAAATTCCTGAACCCGGTCCCGGAGAAGTCCTCGTCAAACTCGAAGCAATTGCTCTCAATCCGCTCGAATGGAAAGTTCAACAGTCGGGGTTTTTCATGATCAAGGAATACCCGGCTATCGTTGGCGGGGATGGCGCGGGTGTTGTCCAGAAGGTTGGTGGTGGAGTCACCAACTTGTCGCAAGGCGATAAAGTGTCAGTACTCTCGTTCAAAGTGTATGTCATGTCGTCGTGCTGGTACTCACCACTCGCACATCGTCAGATTCTTCCTAACGTCTTTTGGGAACGAATATAGTACATTCCAAGAGTACTGCTTAACGAATGCAGCGCGTGCAATCAAGGTTACTTGTCGTAAAATCTGTGTTAATTTTTTCTTGTTTGACGAAATGTATTACAGATTCCACCCAATATCTCATTTGAACAAGCCGCTTCTATTGCCACGGGTTTCAACCCGTTTGCGGTGGCCACCTATGCTCAACAACCGCATGGGTTGGCACTCACCCCACCATTTGAAGGAGGTCAGGGAAAGTATGCGAACCAACCCATCGTCATTATGGGAGGCGCAGCCTCCCTTGGCCAATACGGTATGTTCGAGCGTTGTCCTTTCACTAGTGTCTTTGAATTTAAATGCTTTTATCGCGCATAGCTATCCAACTTGCGAAGTTGTCTGGTTTCTCGCCCATCATCACGACGGCGTCGCTTCACAACGAAGACTTTCTTACTTCCCTCGGAGCAACGCACGTCCTCGATCGACAGCTCTCTATTGACACCCTGAGAGAACAAGTCGCCCAAATTACCGGTGCCCCTATCACGTACATATTCGATGCGGTGTCCCTCAAAGAGACACAACAGGCCGCATTTTCCCTGCTATCTCCAGGGGGAACTCTCGCTGTTACCCAACCACAGGTCATTAGAGAGGAAGACAACAAAAAGATCTTTTTGGTGTTTGGATCATTCCACTTTCCGCAGAACCATGCACTCGGCGCCAAGTTTTCGATTGCGCTCACAAAGTGGCTTGCGGAAGGGGTGATCAAGGTGTGTACCACTCTTTCCCGTGTTGTTATTCATTCGATGACGACGGAATTCGGCTGACAATACCGTCCAGCCGAGCAAAGTGGAGGTGTTGCCAGGAGGGTTGAAGGGTATCACAGCTGGGTTGAGGAGATTGGAGACGAATAGTGTTAGCGCGACAAAGCTCGTTGTTCGTCCTGCGGAGACCCCAGACTACTAAGTGATCAGATCAGTGTTTTCCACTGTTGTTGATATGGACTACTATGAGTGAAAGTTGTAGTGCACAAGAGGCGATTGTGATGACAGGCAATCCAATTACGACGTCGACTTCAACATCGTGCGTCCTGACCATCCCCTGTGTTACCCTCAAGCTCGTCCGATGCCAGAAGGAAGACCTCTCGGAGATCATGCGGACGAAGCTCACCGGGGCACTGGCAATGGACACCTCAGTTCGTGGAGACCTAATATCGACCATGGGATGTAATGTCCTTCATGAGAGCCCGTCCGATAAATTTACAGTTAGGACTCGGAGAAACTATTACTGGCACTCAAGGTGCGGATGTTCGGGTACGCATGTTGTTCCGGTGGCATCTGTTCCAGACTAATCTGTAAGCCCCATTGGCATACCAGTCACGTGCGTACAGTATATATTCCCCGCTACACCTC
The DNA here is from genome assembly GCA_038094755.1 of Caloboletus firmus. Lineage (NCBI taxonomy): Eukaryota > Fungi > Basidiomycota > Agaricomycetes > Boletales > Boletaceae > Caloboletus > Caloboletus firmus. The sequence continues at coordinate 11,689 of JBBPUO010000017.1, read as the reverse complement.
AGAGATAGGCAGTCGCCCGTGTACCTGTACCCCGTAGTTGTCCGTATAGAGCGTGGTCCAGCTTTGTTCGTCCGCTCGTCTTAGTGTTTCCCGCCGTCGGCCACGGCAGGTTTCCAGCATCTGGTTCTATTGTGATGTGCGTGATTGGGATTTAGGTACGACGGTCAGCCCATACTAAGCTTAGCAGCTACCCTTGCGCTGCCACGGTTGTAGATTCAATTTCCAAGCAAGGTTCTGGCAAGTGCGAGGGGCGACCGGTCAACCTGCCGCTGGATCCCAGTCGGAGATGACCATACTAGTAGATGGGGATAGTATTGACTTGTCGTAGGACGGCATCCCAAAGTGGCAAGTAGGATGTGTCGGCATACATGAGTCTCTTGGCAGAAACCTCCGAGACTCAAGCAGACTTCAGGCTCATGTTATGTCACTTCAATCCGTCTATTCTGATATGATGTCCCTCGAACAACTCCCTGAACTAACCCAATACATGTGGCTATGATTCCGCACATGAATTGCGACAACTCGGGAGCGATTTACGAGCATTGTTGTTCGGTACACGTTTGGCCAGTTTGGACGTGTACGGGAAGGAGGTTTCCACACCGACTCCTTCGTGAAGGTGGCCCTTTATCTCCGGTCCAACTTACAAGACAATTGTGAGCTTTTCAATTGTTTGCGTTCACATGGTTTTCAAATCACCTACGCTCTTTTCGACCTTACTGAGTATTTCTACAGATACAGACTTCGTAGCTGATCATGTTGTTTGAAAAACGCCCCTCCAAGGTGATACGGCAATCGCCTTTTAATCGCGCACGCGAGATGGGGATACGTCAGTTGGGGTTGCACAATTACCCCCGCATTGAGGACATGCTTTGTCTTATATGTACATGCAGTACGTTGCATCGCGTCTTGTCGCCGCCCGTCAGCTGACTCAATCTGCGATGCTCGTCGTGTTCATCGTACGGCATCAGCTTTGACGACTGAACATAAAACAGCTAACAGCGGGACATGCACCATCATAACTTCCCCCACGAATCCATAGCAAACGTGGGACACATCTTCAATGGCCATCCAGAAAGCGCTCTGGCTCCCAAGAATTGGTGCCGAGTTTAAACTGGGCAGGAACGAGATTCCAGAGCCCAGCCCAGGCGAGATTCTCGTCAAACTCGAAGCGAGCGCACTCAATCCGCTTGACGTGACAATTCAAGAGTCGGGCTTTTTCGAGATCACAGAGTACCCCATTGTCCTTGGCGAGGAGGGTGCTGGCGTCGTGCAAGAAGTCGGCCATGGGGTCACTAACTTTGCGCAAGGGGACAAAGTGTTCGTACTCTCTTTCTGTCGAGGCCTGTGGCATGTGTATACTTAGCACGCCGACGCGCCCAGGTTCTTCCAGACGTCTCTTGGGAACAAGACCTCCTCATTCCAGGAGTACTGTTTGACAGATGCGGATCTTACGAGCAAGGTTAGGCTTGTCCACTTCGTACGTTGCTGATCTCGTTTTGACCGAGACCGTGTATAGATTCCACCAAATCTGTCATTTGATCAAGCCGCTTCCATCTTGGTCGCTTTAAACCCGTTTGCAGTGGCTACCTATGCCCAACGCCCAGAGGGCATAGCGCTCACCCCGCCATTCGAAGAAGGTGGCCTTGGTAAATATACGGGCCAACCCATTGTCATATTCGGTGGTTCATCTTCTCTTGGTCAGCAAGGTATGCTCACGACCCCTCTTGGGGAAACTACATCATATCTGGATACCGATACAATACTCCCCCCTTTTCACACAGCAATCCAACTCGCCAGGTTGTCCGGTTTCTCACCCATCATCACGACCGCCTCACCCCACAACCAAGATTGGCTCCTCTCCCTCGGCGCAACGCACGTCCTCGATCGCAAACTCTCTAACGCCGCCCTCATAAGACGCGTCCGCCAACTCGTCTCCGCCTCCCTGACGTACATCTTTGATGCGATTTCTATCAAAGAAACACAGCAAGCCGCTTACGCTCTCTTGGCACCCGGAGGCACCCTCGTAGTCGTCCTCCCACCCGAAGTGGGCGGGAATGAAGACGGGAGTGGGAGAGAGATACTCCCGGTCCTCGGGTCCTTTCATCCGCCACGAAACCGTGTACTGGGCGCCAAGTTTGCGATCATGTTGACGACGTGGTTGGAGGAGGGGGAGATCAAGGTGCGCGTGTGATGTTCCTTGCGATCATCGAGAGTAGTTTGTTTGACGCGCAAGGGAATTGGTTTATAGCCCAATCATGTCGAGGTGCTGCGGGGTGGGTTGAACGGCGTCGTGGGCGGACTGAAGCGATTAGCGGACGGCGTAAGCGCGAAAAGGTTGATCGTTCGTCCTCCCGAGACCACCAACTGGTGATATCGAGCAGGCGAACCATCTTGGGTTGAACAAAAACATGCACAATTGTGACTACAAGCTCGTGTGTATGATAGTTGGACACGCACGGAAAGCGTGCAAAGCTCGTCGGTTCCGTATCTCTATCTCAATCATGGTAGCGTCTCTCTGGCTTCGGATCAGCGCAATATTTGCAGCAAACTGACGAGGTGAGTTCTTACAGACCTGCCATATTTGGGTTCCGATCCGCAGCTATCAGCAATCGTCAGGATATGTCAGTATGGTACGAAAGCGGACTACGAGAAGAGTTGCTCTCTTGGCCCGAGACGCCTAGGACCTTCGTGAAAGTCGTTCATCTGTGTCGCAAGCTCAATGCAAGCTTCTCTTTCCTTACACTGTAACCTGGCTAAAGGTGGCGTGACTGATAATATTGTCTGAAAAACGCCTATCCAAGGTGATGAGGCGATCGTTGGGCGACCGTCTTCGGCGCGTACGCCCCTTGGAATTGGGACCGCACAATCACCCCACATGTAACATCACGGCGTGCGATACGTTTCAATTTGGTACGTGCATTGCGTCTTGTCGCTGAGCATCAACTGACTCGATATTAATAGTGCGATGATATTGTGTTCATAGTACGGCGATCAGCTTGGGTGACCGAATACATATAAAGAATCTGAAAATTGGGGCAAGCAGCGCTTTCTCTCCATCTATAAAACTCCCCCTCGCCCCCGGAATCCATAGCAAGCGTGAGGTACATCCTCAATGGCCATCCAGAGAGCGCTTTGGCTCCCAAAAATCGGTGCCGAGTTTACATTGGGCAAAAATGAGATTCCAGAGCCTGGTTCGGGCGAGGCTCTCGTCAAACTCGAAGCGAGTGCACTGAACCCGCTTGACGTGAAAATTCAAGCGTCGGGCTCTTTCGGCCTCACAAAGTACCCTGCTGTCCTTGGCGAGGAGGGTGCTGGCATCGTTCGAAAAGTCGGTCATGGGGTCACTAACCTGGCGCAAGGCGACAAAGTGTCCGTATTCTCTCATTCTCTTGAGGCTTATAGCGTTCTCGTACTTAACACACACACGGGGTCAGATTATTCCGAACGAAGTTCGGAAACACGTACACTTCGTTTCAAGAGTACTGTTTGGTGGATGTGCTACTTACGAGCAAGGTTTGGGACTTGAAGCACTTTGTGCGTCATTTGTCTCGTTTTGAGCGAAACTGTGTATAGGTTCCACTGAATTTGTCGTTTGACCAAGCCGCTTCCGTCTCGGTCGCTTTCAACCCGTTTGCGGTGGCCACCTATGCTCAACAACCACGAGGTATAGCGCTCACCCCACCATTCGAGGAAGGTGGCCTTGGGAAGTATGCAGGTCGACCCATCGTCATATTCGGTGGTGCAGCCTCTGTAGGTCAACAAGGTACAACCTACGACCCCTTCTCGTGAATACACGGCATACTGATACAATATTTGTTGCTCCCTTTTTTGCTCACATAGCGATCCAACTTGCCACATTGTCCGGTTTCTCGCCCATCATCACGACCGCCTCGCTCCACAACCAAGACTTACTCTTCTCCCTCGGCGCAACACATGTCCTCGATCGTAAACTCTCCAACGCTATCCTCGTGAAACGCGTCCGCCAACTCGTGACCGCCCCTTTGACGTACATCTTTGACGCGGTGTCTCTCAAAGAGACACAACAAGCCGCTTATACACTCTTGGCACCCGGAGGTACCCTCGCTGTCGTAACCCGACCCCAAGTGGGTGGAAACGACGACTCCGACGACGGGAGTGGGAAAAAGGTCCTCATGGTCGTTGGGTCTTTTCATGAACCGCCGTATCGCACGCTGGGAGCCAAGTTCTCGATCGCGTTGACGACGTGGTTGGAGGAGGGGAAGATCAAGGTACGTTGCGAGTGTGTGGTGTTGCTTTTTTGGGGGGTGGTCGTCGAACGTGGTTTGGCTGACGTGCGGGGAAATGGGTTTGTAGCCGAATCATGTCGAAGTGTTACAGGGAGGGTTGAACGGCATCGTGGGTGGGCTGAAGCGATTGGCGCGTGGTGTAAGTGCGACAAAGTTGATCGTTCGTCCTCCCGAGACTACCGACTAGCGAGATCGAGCAGGGGAGGGATTTCGGGTTCTACAACAACATGTACGATTATGGCTACAAGTGGGTGGGTGTGTACAAATAGTTGGACATAGCACAGAAAGCTAGACAAAAAAAAAGATGAACTCGAAACACGCAGCCAACAGATACATGCATCTTACACCCTCATTTCAGATCAAACTGACCCTCGTCCGAATCAAGCCGCCTCTCCAATTTCTCATTCCAGCACTCCGATGATGTGCCCAGTCGCTTTGCATTCGCGCAAACGCGTCTTGGATATGTTCAGGCCGCAACGCCGTCCGTGCTTCGGGAGGTGGAAGGAACAACGAGCTCGTGGGTAATGGTGCATCCTCCGCATCATCGTCCTCATCATCCCCACCGTCTCTTCGAGCACGTTTTCCCCCATCCATGCTCATACTGGCGGCTTTCCGTTTTCCGAGAGGAGGGGAAGACGATGGGGTGTAATCTTCCCGCAGGTAAGATTCCTCGAGCGATTTTTTAACGTCCAAACCTGCCAACGTGAGAGAGCGAACCATCTCGAATGCAAGGAAGCCAACGATGTCGACCGTGTCGTCATTGGCTTTCAAATCCAGATGAGGAGGAAGGTTCAAGAAATCTCGAAATCGCCTCCCTGTACAGAATGCTCAGCAAATAAAATAAAAGGAACAATTCCGCGCGGTGTGAATGAACGGGAGGTAAACGAAAGGCAATCCGTACCTTTGCGATAAGTGAAACTCGCTTGTCGACAGTCGGAATAATGTTGGTACTCTTCGCGCGTCATTTTTCGCGTCACGTCGTCGGCTTCTTTCAAGCGTTGGATCAAGGCTTCGTGCGCTTCGATATCGTCCTCGTCTTCTTCGTCGTCAGATTGGTGGCCTGATTGTCGAAGGACTTCAGAGTAGATGGTCGAGATTTCCCAAGGAAGCTTGATGGTGATCTTTTGCGCTTTAGCTGTCAGTTTGTCTAGAGACAGGAAGCGTATCAGGAAAGAAGCGTTGGGGTTTGCAAGGAAAGGGTCAATACGAGTACGTACCGTCGGCACCGTCCTCTAGCGCTTCGACTTCGACGCCTGCACCGCCGTCGCCGCCATTGTCCTTGGCGTGCTTGCGGACGTCTTTCCACGAGAGGTATGTGCGGAGGCGGTTGACCTTGCCTCTGTCATGTCGGATGAGGAAGATGAGGTCTTCGGCCGTGAGATAGCGGGCTCCTCGACGGTTAGCGAGTGCGCGGGCTTGAAGGATCTGAGAGCCAAAGTAAGTGGGATGAAACGGATGGAACGGAGATGGGATTCCTTACGAGTTCGATGAGCTGACTGCGAACAATGTCCTCGACGAGATTCACGGTCTCGTGATTCGGGTCCTGAATCTCCCCAAAGACGAACATCTGAGAACGAGCGACGGTTTGGGTTGGGCTGACGCCGAGTTGAGAGAAGAGGACGCGCTACGCACCATCTGGGAGATTTCTTGTGTGTATTTGTAGTCTCGCTGTCCATCGGCGCGTTTGGTGGGCTGACTTGCGACGACGGGGGCAGGGGTAGGGACTGCGACGGCAGGTGCGACTGTGGTCGTGACGGGGGTGGATGGGACGGAGTTGGACGGGGCTGATTGGGTGGGTTGGATGGGTGCTGGTTGCTCAGGACGAGGTTTGTAGTATTCCATGGTCGTATCAGTCTAGTCGGGACCCGCGTGCGTGTGAGTAGTAGCCGACTTTGGGTTGTCCAAGTTTCACGCCGACATATGACAAGGTATTTATCGGCCATGACCACCACGTCTTTCCCATAACTTGATCACGATGCCATCCCCCACGTTCGACGCCCCCCTCGAGCTCCCGCTCTCTCCAGAGACCCTCGCCGAGATCAACGACCACCTCCGCACCCTCGACCCTCCCCAAATCCTCCAATGGGCCCTCACCCACCTCCCCCATCTTTACCAAACCACCGCATTTGGTCTCACAGGCCTCGTCGCCATCGACATGCTCTCCAAGATCGCACCCACGCCCGCTGCCCAGCCACCCCTCATCTTCATCGACACACTCTATCACTTTCACGAGACGTACGCACTCGTAGCCGAGGTCGGGAAGCGGTACGGGGTCAGCGTGAACGTGTTCAAGCCCGAGGGATGCGCAACCGTGGCGGATTTCGAGATCAAGTGGGGAGAGCGGTTTTGGGAGCGGGACGAGGATGGGTATGATTTCGCAGTCAAGGTCAGTCGTCGTACCTCTTGTCTTACCCCTCTCCTCTTGAATTCTATGTCAGGTCGAGCCCGCCCAGCGCGCTTACCAGGAACTGAACGTCCGCGCTGTCATCACCGGTCGGCGTGCATCCCAAGGTGCCGATCGTGCGTCTCTCCAACCGCTCGAGGTCGACGCTACCGGTCTCCTCAAGCTCAACCCGCTCTTTGCGTGGAAATTCGCCCAGGTCGATGAATACATCAAATCAAACAATGTCCCACGCAACAAACTTCTCGATCAGGGATACAGGAGTGTTGGCGATTGGCACAGTACAGTCAAGAGTGGGGAGGGAGATACGGGCGAACGTGCGGGACGATGGGCAGGTAGAGAGGAAAAGACGGAATGTGGACTGCACAAGAATTACTTTGCAATGAAATCGAAAGCCCAGGTGCGGTTATGTGTCTCTTGAATTCACAGGTGCCTGACCTGGCACTCGGACAGGCTGCGGAAACGCAGGCCCTGGGGGTGAATAGCGCAGCCGTCACTACGGCATAGGCGGAATCAATCACGTCAAGTTTGTTGGTCATGTATACTGCTAGCCACGAATGGAGTATCATTTTCAAGCCACAAGACATTCATTACCCCCGAATCGACGAAATGCATGTTCGTGACGTGGATTCGTCGACGCTATTCCACTTTTCGTGATAACAGGGACTAGGAGGTGCACCCACTTGACAATCGCTTGCGGATATTACGAGCCAGTGTGAGAGTCGCTGTCACTTACCTTTCAGAGTCATATTTGAAGGGGCCCTTCAAATAATGAAGATCTGGATGTGATTCGTTAACATGCTATGGTTTCATGTAGGTGCGTGTTGTGTGAAACACCCTCCCTTTCTCCAAACAGCCTCTAGCGATTCCAGCCGTAATTTCCCCCTCCTCGGAGCTGCAACCGCTGTTGACCAGCCATGCGTAGGCGCGAGACGAGATCATGACAAGGTTCTGCGTGTCGGTCGGTGGAATGACAACAAAGCTGAGAAAATCGCGAGAGGGGATAAGATAACTCCGTGGTCCCGATTAGAACCCATGTAACAAGATCCTCATTGGTTTAAAGAGCCGTTACGAGAAGGGACTTTCTGCTAAGAAAGTTAAGGATACACGAGCGAGACAGCTGTGGGACAGCATGAGGCGAAAGTTCCCGGTGGTGACAATGCGCTGCAGCCTCCAGGCACCAAGGCACCTTCACAGGGACAGGGAAACGACCCTGAGTTCTCGCGGCCGGACTAAACAAGGTTATGGACCTCGTGAAAACCCAGGACCCATCCGGTGAGGAGGGCAGAATTTCTGTTGCGGTCCATTTGAAGGCGTCAAACTTTTCAGTGAGTCATGCTGTAAGACACTGCTTGGGATCACTTATTGTGGATGGTTTCAGCTTGTTTCGTTCTCACCTGAGAACACTAGTTGATGCAGCCGTATTCTTGTCCCAACTTGCAGGGGCTGCTCGCCAGTTGGCAAAGCGTGGCAGCGGCCCTGGAAGCGAACACAGTGGCCGAGGAACTTGGCGAATAGACAGACGAGATATTCCAGTTCCCGCGCTGGTGACAACCGTCTGAGTCTGAGTCTCCGAATCGGCGACAGAATGGAGGAGAGGTGGGGTTGGTGGGTGGCCAGTGAGTTGTGTCCGCATGCCCCCACAGCGAGGCTGATCTGTGCTAACCACTCTTATATTTCATGGCATGATCAAGTACGTCCCTGCCCTCCGCTCTGTCTCTGTCCCAACTTGTATAAAACTCATATCCGCCCGAACCCACTCTCGTCCCTTCACTCCCCCCTCTCCCAATTTAAAACCCTGCCCGATCTTGACTATCGACTACACCGTGTCCCACTGGTCCCCCGACCTAAACGTCGACATGTCCCCCAGCCCACCCGCCGCCCTCAGTCCCACCTTCACCGACGAGAATCCCTTTCCGCCCCTCCCCCTCATCCACGACGACGACATCCGAACAAGGGTCTTTACGCATCGCAGTTTCTACGCCCGCCCCAACCACGTCTTCGAGGACCATCCCGACGACCCCAGTCCCGACAATGAAAAGTAAGCTCCACTAGTTGTAGATCTCGGGAGGCTGAACGACCGCGCCGCAGGCTCGAACATTTTGGTGACACCGTCCTGGGGCTCATTGTGACCGGCCTCCTCCTAGACATGTACCCTAACCTACGCGTTGGTCCTTCCACGGTTCGTCGCGTTGCTCTGAACATGACATCGCTCGCCTTCTCATCTATCCTCTACTTTTTAGAAAATCCGTGCCCTTATCGTTGGAAACACCACACTGGCAGCCATTTCGTGTCGATACCAGTTGCCAGCACGACTCAAGCTGCATCCCGCTCAAGCGATCACTCTGAGGGCCAGTGTCAACATACAAGGCAAGTCCACCCTTTAACACCCGTTACGTCACTTCTCTTACATTCCCCCCACAGCCGACGTCTTCGAAGTCAGTATTGTACGGATCACTTATCGGGACCCCTACTGACAACATCTCTCTTCCCATCATGGTCAGTCTTACGTGGGAGGGCTTTATCTCGACCAGGGTCTCACCAGGGTCGAGCAGTGGCTGCAGGTGCTGCTCAAACCCTACACCACTGAAGCATACACCCGCGTTCGTACACAACACGGGCTTCCACCGCTTCCAGCGCCAGTGTCACCACCCCTCGCCCCAAGCACGAGCGTTTCCTCCGCCTCTTCTGGGTCCTCGTCGGGCTCCGACGCAACCCCGTCGACACCTGCATCGAAAGGCTCCAGAAAAAGTGCGAGTGCATCGTCGACGCCGGCGCACCAGAACGGACATCACCACCCACATGCGTCAGGCACGCCTACGACAACGGGCCACCTTGCCTTATTCAACCAGCAGCTTCAGAAAGCAAGGCGCGAGGTCGAGTGGGTGTATGACGATGGCGAGGCCGAGGGGACGATCACCACCCCTATCTGGGTCGTCCGCGTCGAAGTCGATGGCGAGGTCTTTGGTCGGGGGAAAGGGGGCACGAAGAAAGCAGCGCGGAACGAAGCTGCCAAGGAAGGCCTCATTCGGATGGGTATCGTCGTATGAATGGACGGTCGAGGGTTTGGAGTGGCCTAGGCCTAGGTGAGTCGCACGCACGATGCAAATACTGGGTTGACATGATGCATCGCGTGCCATAGGACAGGTCCAGAGTTGCCTTGTGCATGATTTCTCCAGACTCCCGCTGGCGGGGGGTTCGAAGCGCGTCGGTACCCTTCTCCTGCGTTGGTGTGCAGAAGTGGTGCATGGGTTGTACTATGTTTTCGGTGTTTGCTCTCGTCTCAGATATCCACCACAGTACTCGTGTTCAACCACGCTCTGATCGCCTTTCTCGTGGCGTCCAGCACGTTGCCGATACCTAGTTGTTTTTCAATATGTATGCTTTATGGATGCTTTTCTAGCAGGACGGAGCTGGATTGATTGTAGATCCTGGATACGTACTACCCAAGTCCGGATACTTTCTGAATAGATGTTTTTTATTCTTCCTCTCGTCTTTCAATCGCCACTGTCGTGGTCTCGCTCTATCATGTACACTGCGTTTACTTGATATTCACGGGGATAGGATGGACTTTTACCTATCCCACCATGACGTCTCCGTTCCCCCAATTACGGATGTATCATGTATGAATGACGAACGTCCAATCCAAGACGAAAACGGCGCACACTATCGCCGTTCCTCGGTCGGACCTCGCAGACGCACCCTTCCGAGGTCATCCAGCGGGGGTGCACCCCACACGAGCGTCTTCCGCGTCGGGTCCAATAGATGCGGGAAAGCGCCATCGAGAATGGGTGCGAGTACACCTCGAGGTCGAGGTTCAGATCGAGATTGAGATTGGAGAGGTACTGGTATGCCAGCCCGAGTCGAACTCGAATCCGCACCCACGCTCACGCCAACGCCCAAGCCCACATCCACGTCCTCACCCACTGCCGACTCGGACGATGCACCACCGCGACGCACTTCCCCATCCGTCTGCTTGCCTCTCATCATCTCCCGCGCCTCCTCGTCCACGTCTGAAAAGTCGTCCTGCTTGACGGCGCGAATCGAGTATGCCCATACGGCCGCGGTGAACCCGGCGAGGACGAATCCGGTGATGGCGTTTTGGAGACGAAAGGGGGCACGGGCGCGGAGGAGGCCTGGGGACATAGTCTGTGTCGTGTGTCGTCAGGTGGAGGGTCGGAGGATGTCGTCCCACGCCAGGACCAGTATCGGTCATCCGAGGAAAAAAGGAGGGTCAAGGTCATGTCAGTGCGGTCAGATGGGGGAGCGGGGTAGGGAAGACTTACATAGCTACGAGGCCGATAGGACTTGCTCACTTCCTTGGGTGATAGGTAGCGGTCTTGGGACATGGTTTGGCGACGGGTGTGCGGCACTTCGGTGCGACGTAGAGTCCTTGCTGTGGCTGTGAGCCCAGTTTATAGGCTTTTATAAGAACACCCGCGGCCGCCTGCTATCAATCCAGCACTAGCAACTACGGACTGGCATCGCTACCTCGACTCTGTCTTGTTTCCAACCTTACCTTTACAAGTCGCAAAATGGGCAGAAATCCACATCAGGAGTAAATCCGAGGGCTGCGCGGCAGCCAAAGTCACCATCTGGCAAGATGGTAGGTAGAATGCTCGTTTTTTTTTCGTCATTCGAGACCGGTCGTCTCGTTTGTGTCGCGAACCATGCCGCTGCATCCCCGGGTCATAGTTCCGAAGAAAGGGCGATGGTCTTAAAATACGGGACTTGACCTCGTCTCGACAAACGCCTATCGACGACTCCCCTCCACCGTGAGCATGAACTCCCTCGAAAGCTTCGCTCACAACGCGAGACAAATGGGTGCCTTTGAGATGTCTGCATCATCTCGTTGGCCAAACGAGGTCGTGTGTTTAGTCGCGAGAAGACGACAGCCTATACTTTCTACTTCACATGAGTCATGAAATATTCGATAGCAGATCAAACGGCGACTACAAACAGCATGTGCAGCGAGTAGAGCAAGAGAGGGAACAATGGTAGAGAACTGGGCACCGAGATGTAT
>JBBPUO010000016.1:122503-133768 GCA_038094755.1 Caloboletus firmus | reverse complement strand
AAAGAACTGGGATAACTGACAGATCCTGTCCTTGACAATGCATCCTTTAAGGCATCTAGTTCTGCAAATTCGATGTAACCAAAACCCTTTGGTTTGTCATCGCGGTCTTTGATTATTTTGATGGACTTGGCCTATGTGTACGTTAGACATTGCAGATTTCGATGAAGTAAACCACGAACCTGATGAGGATTGAAGAAGCTAGCCAATTCGTTCTCGGTGATATCGAAGGCAAGATTTCCGATAAATGCAGTAAAAGGCGGGTGGGATGGCAGTGGGACCTCTTCTCTCACGGAAGGGAACGGACGATCGGCTGGGCAAAGGTGTAAATCGGCAGGATACCGACAAATCCAGGACCAAACATACGTCGAGAGGACGCGAAGCCATCACGCCTGTTGAAGCGATCACTAGAGCGTGGTAGCCCGTCGTCGTCCGTCTTAATGGAGGCTGGAAGAAGTTGACAAGATAAGAGAGTATACCTAATGATGCATAAGGTCCTTACGGGCTGTAGGAAGTGCGTCCATTTCGTCGGCCCATGAGCCAAGAGCTGCTTGCGAGATCAACCATGAGGCAAGGTGTACAAAAATTTGTGCGCACTGCTATCGCCGAGAAACTCGTTGAGCGACATCTTGGATGCCTTGGATTTCTTGGGTGCTATGCGAGGTAAGTTGCATAGTTGTGCAGAAATGAAGAGGTTTACCCATGATTGCAAGCTAAGGCTCTTTTGTGACACTTTGCAGTGTATCTAGATGGTACGTCTGGCTGTCCGCTGAATATGTAGGTGGAAAGCTGCCGAGGGAAATTACTCTGCTTGCAGATATCAATTATTCCCACGCGTATACTTTGTCATCAATTGCTCTCTTGATAGTCCACCGTGAGCGACATGATCCTCCTCGAGGTATGGCAGGATTCCACCGCGCCGTTCAGCACAGGCTAACATAATAGTAGTCTCATAATGTGATCATACACACAACCTTGGCAGACAAGGCCGTTAAGTGCGTCCATAATCCATACGCTGCCATGGCCATCGTGCTCATTGAGGACTCACAAGACCCTCATCTCTCGATGTCCTATTTGTAGATTTTGACGGAGTTAGATTTCACTTGTCAACGCCGGAGAAAAAGACGGTCATTCAACTTTCGATGAACATTCGCTGTTGGGACGAGCTCGTAGCATATGGTGCACTAGACATACTCAGACGGGAATACGGTACCCTGATCAAGGCCCAAACGGAACCGGAGTACCATATCAGTCTAGATATCGACCTTGAGCAGCTCCCGGGTGATGAAGGTGTGTGTTCAGTATCAGCCACGGATCTGACTCACAGGTCGCAGCGAGCCGGGATGCATTCATCAAGTCTATCGCCCTCCTGAAGCGGAACGCCCTCGCAGCCCCATTTGAATCGGCTTTTCGTCAACAGAAAGAATTAGAAGCTTCGGGAGGCGCTCTTGGAGATCTGATGCAGATCCATTATCGCGATGAGGAAGCTATATACATTCGGGCGTCGCCTGATCGAGTGACTGTTATATTCTCCACCGTCTTCCGAGAGGAAACAGATGGGATATTTGGTAAAGTGTTTCTGCAGGTGGGTTGGCCGCTTTGAACTCAGAGGCAGAGTTCGCGTGACATCGCCATCAGGAATTCGTTGACGCTCGACGTCAGCCCAGTATCCAGAATGCTCCCCAAGTACTTTATACGAATCGTGATCCGCCTCTCGAAATTCGAGATGTGCCCGGTCTCCGCGACTCTGAAGACATTGGATATGTCACCTTTGTGCTCTTTCCTCGCCACTTTGCCAAGCCGGATGTATCATACAACACCATCTCGCACATTCAGTTGTTCCGCGACTACCTCCACTACCACATTAAATGTTGCAAGGCTTACATGCACTCTCGCATGCGTCATCGTGTAGCAGAGTTCCAGAAGATCCTCAACCGAGCAAAGACAGAGGTAGCAGTTACTGAAAGGAAGACTGTCACGTAAGTTCATTCGATGAGATTGACGAGGGCTGTCCTGACGCGTTCGCAGCGGCAGAACTATGGTAGTTCGGTAGGTAGAGCACACGCTAGTAGCCTACCTATCATTGTATCAATGTAACCAGTTGCCATCCGCGCGTTCTCACGCCACGGTCGACCCTCTTGTTCGTTGGCGTCGATGGACGTTGAGCTTGCAGCAGCATCCAACGAAAAAGCTGATTCGATCCGCATAACTAGACACGGGAAACTTCGTGACTGGGTCAAGACAGCTCTAGAATTTTTCGAAGTGCGTCCCGTTGCCCACGAGACAGCAAGCATCCAACACTAGCACAGAGCCATCCAGACAAACCACTGGTTCTTTACTCGGCACCTGCGAATGTCTCGACTTCCACCATTGCACGTCTGATCACCGTTGTCGAGATCGTTAAGCGTGAGTACTTGAAGGGACGAGATGTGTCCGCAAGCGATGCGTCTGGGCTGCATCAGTACAACCAGCTCTTATTTGAGCAGCAAGGCAAGATTCCGGTGGAGGAGGGCAAGGATCGAAGGGACGCGATCCACCTTGCACTCGATGGTCATTCACAGTGCGTGTTGTGGTACTGTTGGCAGGGTCATTGGTTCGAATTGTCATAGCGCGAAGCAGTCATTCGCGCCGCACATGAAGATCACACTATCTACCCAGGTCATCGTGGGCAGCCATGAGAAACGTGAGACGTAAGTTGTACTGAGGCATCCCGGGGTTATGCGACGTGCTGAGGACAAGACAGATACCAAACACCCGCGATCCGTCGCATGTCCAAGGCAGCAAAGGCGAGGATGCGGAAGCGGCTGAGGAAGCAGGGCGAAATTGTGGATGGAGAGTAGTTTTTGTGTCAAAGTCTACTTAAAATGGCATATGTATAACGTAATATTTGCATAGATATAGGGTGAAAAGTTGCGGCGCTCGAGTTGAACCGTAGTCTTGAAGCCAAGGCCCGATTCAAACACCTTAAACTACTAGTCCTACGCTATTGCTTGTCATTTTGTTTCAGCGAGCCCATCTCAGCAGTCTGGTCAAGTTTCGGCACTCAGAGGCTGTATTGATTTGTTGCATTATCTTGCATTATCGCAACCGCACCGATATTGCGTCTTGCAAGTCCCGCTTGGCCCAAACCTGCCGGTAGATCTCCGACCTTTTTTATAACGGCTTACTTGGCTGCGCGTATGCCTCGCCGCACCTCTACCCGCGCGGTCACCTCTTCTGCGACCCCTCAGGCTCCCTCCATTCCCCAACAACTAGACACCCCTTACGATTCCAACATTCACCAGCTCCGTCGCCACTGGAAATGGGCCGCCTTTTCTCAATTCTTCTTCACGTTCAGCCCTCTCCTCGCCATGCCTGACGTTACTCTCGTCGTAAGTTCCCATCTCATTACAACCACCCGACACTTTCACTATCTCGTCATTTGTCCATAGGATGTTGAAAACGATCTCGTCCACTCGACGAACCGGGTTCTGCCCCGTATCATGCAGCGCCTGCTCGTAACTCTCACTCAGGATAGGAAGATAACGTGAGTAGCTTTTCACTCGTGCCGTCCCCTTATCGCCCAACGTTTCCCACTGATGTCTGCATCCAGGGCTGACAGCTGGCAGAATACATTGCGACGCCAGTATCAGAGGAGGGACCCAGAAGCTAGCCCCATTGGTCTCGTGTCCCGTTCTCAATATTTCATTGTCGAATCCTCTCGGGCATCTACGGCACCCCCGGGCACTCTCTCTGAAATACCGCTCGACGAACCGGAACCCGAGAATGGATTCCTGGAGCGCGACCAGTCTACCACGACCCCTTCTCCTGACAACGTGGTTCGCGTCGAAGGCTTAGTTGATGGACCAGAGCACAGCTCCATTACAAAGGTCGAGGAAGAGGATACTTCTTCCGAAGCGTTAGAGTCTCCGGAGAAACAGGTTGATTGGTTAGATCTCTCGATGCTTGCGAAGCTCGACTCTTTGCATACCCTGGCAGAATGGCAATTTCATAACCCACACAGACTTCGCCAGCAAATGAAAACTGATGATGAACAAGCCACATGGGTATGTTGAGATACACGCACTTTCCGTCCTCTCGTCCCTGACGGATTACTCGTTGTTATTGTGCAATATAGCGCATTGAACCCATCGGATATGACGCCAAGAGAAATGCATATTGGGTTATTGGTAGTACGTGGTTTTGGTGTCACATTAACAATGCCAACTAATATCATGAACAGGTGACCGGCTTTGGATTCAGCGAGAACCACCCAGACTAAACCTCAAGCGGAAACGGAAACCAGGTGGAAACACCACGAAGGAGCAGCCACGGTCTGTAACAGTGAAACGTCAGCGGACCGACCTAGATTCTGAGGCCGTTGGGCAACCATCTGTTGCACGCACCACTCGCCACAAGACACAAGTCCAATCTTCTCCAGGTTCTAGAGAGGGTCGTGCCGCAAAAACGCGGGCAAACCAAAGACTGGACGCGCAAGCAAGGGACCTCGCTGATTTTCGGCGTCAAATGGCTAGCTCTCGCACGAGGGTTGCATCAATAACCCCCCGCAAACCCACCGGCATAAGGGTTAGCGCACGATTACGAGGCACAGCGGTTGAGGATGATGAGTGGCAAGAAGTTCCTGACGAATGGTTGGCCGTGGGCGATACCCATAAGAGCCACGCCAAGGGTCCATCCTCTGGTCCCTTGCTGACCAGCAAGAAAGGGACGAAGACGGGTTTAGAAAGCGATAATAGCTCAATCAGCGAACTCACTGAGCTCAGTGACGGTGAAGATGACACGATTGGGGCGGAGCGAAATTTCGATGAGAAGCGAGTGATGTGCACGGAGGAAGCGAATCCAACGTCAGTGAAGCAAGATACAAACGTAGAAAGTGAGGATGAACAGGGTGAGGAAGCAAAGTTAGTTGACCCACCAATTGCACCGCTCCTTCCTGACGACTTTGTTGAGTGGGAAACGGTTAGTAGCACTCCGCTTTATTGAATCAGTCATCCACTGACCTGTCTAAACAGATATGTGTGACTCTGGAAGAATGGGAAAGTATCGGACAACAATTCGAGAAAGCAACCCATTACACAGAAAAGGCACTTTATAAAGTACTGTCACAGAGTGTCGTGCCTATGGTTACCGCTGAACTCAGGGTGTGTTTTTTATATATATCCAACTCAACATGTTCTTTATCTCCTCCAAGGAAATCGAGAAAAAACGACGGATGGAGGAAGCTGTCGTGCATCGCAAGCGGTCTTCCAGAATCGCCATGAAAGAAATTGAGCGGGAAGAAGAACGTGCAGCGATGAGAAAACGCGTAGAGGAGGAAGAAAGAATGAGCCGAACACGAAGAGCGGAAGCTCGTCAGCAAAAGGAACAGGTAGAACGGCTGAGAAGGGAGAATGCTCGAGAACAGCGTTGGAAGGAGCGCGAGCTTCGAGAGCAGCAATCAGCCGAAGCGTGCGAGGCAGAGTCAAAGTTTGGTCATTGTTGATGCTTCACGCTTGATGTTCTGACCGTAGTCCGTAGGTCCAGCGCTTCCGTGGACATTGTCCAGGAGGGGACAAGCCCCAACTTACTACTAGCCGGGCAAAGCAATGTTCCTGTCACTCTGCACGCCGTCCCGATCAATGGCACAGGCAGTGGGTCTCGCAGTCCTGTTGAGAACTGGGAGCTTGATTGCGAGGTTTGTGGACGAAAGGGCATTAATCAGGTGAGTTTTTAGTCACAGAGGGTTTTACTCATGAAGCTCAAGTTTATTCCTTCCATCACACCCTCATAGGACGATGGCATTCCCCTCCTGTGTTGCGGTATATGTGGGAAGTGGCAACACATTGTTTGCCATGACAAGCAAGATTCGATGGCCGGACGTCCGAAGCGTAATTGGGATACTGAAGATTTTATATGTCGGCAGTGTCGTCTGATAACATCCAAGAGTTTATCACCCAGTAACTCCACTAGCTTGCCTTCGCTTGGAGTGAATAACAAGAGAGGACAAGTTCCCAGTACTCAAACTTACTACGGCCAACCATCAAATCATCCCAGAAGCTACTCCAACAGTGGTCACTACCAAAACTCGCCATCCAATGCAAGATACCCGTACGATCGTCCTGACGTCCATACAACTGTTGCTTCCCCGTCGTCCCATTCTTACGCTTCACAAACCCGACCGACTGGCGTCACGTTTGCACATTATCAGCCCCAGCAAGGCGGGTTCTCGACCTCTCGACCGACGTACTCGGTCCAGGACGGTAATCCGCCTCAGCATGCACGATATACTATTACGCCCCATACAGCTTCGGCAACCGGGATAGCTCCATACCCATCTACCTTCCATGTGAGTCTTCCATCAACGTTTCATTGACATACACCTTACATTTCTTTGCCTTTAGACACAGGCTGTAACCCACTCACCCGCTCATGTCCACGAACAACGGCTCCCTTCATCGTACCCTCGCACCACCAATTCGTACCCAATAAATGGGGGGCCACCTCTTCATCCACATGGTCCTCAACCATATTACAATGGACACGCTCATACATCATACTCCCATATTCGAGGGACAACTAACTCGACCGCGCTGGGGCAGTACGCTGGGCTGCAGCATGTTCCATCCTACCAACATAGTAAATAGCGGTCAACTCCATAATTATCCGCTGTATTGGTTTATTGCTATTCTCTACCTCGGTACCATGGGGTCACTGGCCGTTAAGCTAGCGAATGATACTACGGACACACTGTTATACAATGTAGAACACGGGTAATTTGGAGTTGGGTTAATCTATCGAATTGTCTCGTATATCTTGAATGCAGGAGACGTGAAAGGGAACGGATCATCATCTGTGACATTGTCCCTAACAAGTCCCAAACAATCAGGCTTGTGATCCGACTAGCTGGGTAACGAATTTACGTACTCGATAGGTCCAAGAATTTTCAGCCCACGAATATGAGTGTCTTTCCCATTCATGTGGTTTGCTACAACAATGATCTGGAGTACGTAGGCATGGACCGGCTTGCTGGAGAACAGCAATCCAAGTAAAGTACCGACAATCAGTCAACCGAGAAACTCACTAGGTGGTTCCGTCTTCACTTAGCTCTGACGATACATCAAAGGTGATCCAGCTGTCAGGTTTGTCAAGGGTAGCTACTCGAACGTCTTGGAGATCACTTGGACCGGTGCCAGCACGGATCGCCAAGGTTGATGGCGTGTAAGAGTCATCTTGTGGCCAACTGAGAAATATGCTGATTTTCTGAGCAGCCGCGTATCAGGTCTTCAGAAAACAAGCAAGGAAATCGAATCGACCTGAATTGCGACTTTACGAGGGAACTCTATAGTGATGAAGTGAGGCTGGGGACCGTCGGAACTGACTCAGAGCTCAAACAATGTTGCAGTGAGTGGATCAGCAGTAAAGATACTGACTGCCAAAAAGTGTCCGGATCGCCATCCCTCAAGCACTCGGCACCAAAACCGAATTTATACGAGGAAACAGACCACTTGGCAATACGGCCGATGTCTGGCCATGGAAGGATGGGTGGTAAGCGACCTAGGATTTGTCTCAATCTCAGGATAATCATTTCGGGTGGCAAACACGAGTGCAGACTTTGGTGCATGATGGGTAGACCGTCTTTAGGCATATTGGCTGTGGCAGGAGAAGCTGGATCGACAGCATTTTGTACGTCGTTGCGTGTGCTGCCAGTAAGTGTGGCCATGTTGGCTGTGCTTGAAGCGGTCCAAGATTGTGAAGATCGGAGGACAACTGGAAGTTGTGGTCGATGCAGTGGCCACTGCTATCCGACCCGAAATACCACTCAGACTCTGAGTACTGTTTTCCTTCGACTCATCGTCTGCCTAGTCTGAGGCACGATCAAAATGAGAGAATCAGACCCGGTCACCACCAACTTACCTGGTACGATGACGGACGACGCAGGTTGGCCGAGACTGGCCAACATCGATGACTACCCCCGCTATGGCCGGCAAATGATCCTGAACAACTTCGGCCTACAAGGTCCTTTATATGCTTTCTTCCATTATTCAGGCATTCAGGCGCGCACTCAGGTCAAATCAAGCTGCAACTCGCATCGGTAGCTGTAATTGGTGCGGGGGGTCTTGGATGCCCTGCGCTCCAGTACCTTGCCGCTGCCGGTGTTGGCAAGCATTTTCTCTCTGGCGTGTTATCAGCGTAATTACCAGCCAAAACCAGGTCGAATAGCTATTATTGATCATGATACAGTCGAACTTTCCAACATACAGAGACAGGTACTCCATAGCGAAGGGACGATCGGCATGTCCAAAGTACTTTCAGCGGCTGCTGCTATCAAAAAGTGTGACTACTACAGACTCCTCCCTTTCTTCACTCAAGTTACGAAATCTCCTTAGAATCAACTCGACGATTCGAGTAGAGCCCATCAACGAGGCGATAAATTCGTCTAACGCGACGGCGCTCTTGCAGCCATATGATATACTTCTCGATTGTACAGACAATGTGCCGACTAGGTATCTTCTGTCTGACACCGCCGTTCGACTCGGAAGACCTCTAGTCAGTGGTGCCGCCCAAAAATACGAAGGCCAGCTCTGTATCTACAACCTTGGCGAGTCCGGACCCTGTTATCGTTGCATATTCCCAAAACCTCCTGCTCCAGATATGTCCGGGAGTTGCGAGGAGATGGGCATCCTGGGAGCTGTTACCGGTGTCGTCGGTGTCATGCAAGCATTAGAAACCATCAAGATCCTCGCTGGCCTGCATGGTGTGTGCGATGTCTTTAATACTCGTTCTCTTGAACGAGTCATTAGCACAGATGGTAACACCTCCCTCACGTTATTCTCTGCTATGTCAATGCCACCGTTCCGGACCATCAAGCTTAGGCCACGAAAACCAACATGTGTCGCCTGTGGGGTAGATGGACAAAGACTGGGTGCCATTCACGAGACTGACTACATCGCGTTCTGTGGGGGGCCCCGTCCCGACTGGCAAGCAATGGGTTTAGTGTCCGGAAACCCTGATGACCGTATCTCTGCTCAAGTTGGGTGTTCAGCTCCACACTGTAAAAAGTAATCTCAACTACTTTCAGGAGTTACGAAAAAGACTGGAATCGCAGGAACAATGCGTGTTGCTTGATGTTCGTCCCAAGACCGAGTTTGGTATTTGCCATTTACCGGGCTCACTAAGTAGGCTTGATTTGCATTATGCTTCCTGTATTGTTCATAAATATCGTATAGGCGTTCCGCTGTCACAGCTGCTCGCAAATCCCTCTGCACACATACCACCCAATAACAGCTCGAAAATTGTGGTATTGTGTCGACTCGGGAATGATTCGCAGATCGCGGCGGAAGCACTTCGTGAATCTAACCCCTTGTTTGATGTGAGGGATGTTATCGGAGGGTTACGTGCATGGGCAAAATATGTTGATCCACAATTTCCAGTGTACTGACACAGGTTAAAACAATGGTTCGGTTGTTAAAGCACATACAAGTCGGCATGGATGACAAGAATACATCGGTACTCGCATAATACAGATTGCCTGGAATGAGAGGAAATAAAATACACCTTACTTCCCTAGAAGTCGTCGTTGAGTAGTTGTAACATGACCACAGAATCGCATCTGCTTACTCAAACCAGCTTTGAACCACTTGGGTATCTTCTTCTGCTCCGACCCAGTTCTAGGCAAGCCTTGGCTTGACGATGTTCCCGACCTCGAGACTGCATCTGGTTCCCCAAAACTGGGTGGCTGTGGTAGCTCAGTTGCTTGTGCGGCGATAGTTGACAACAATGGCGCTGGCACATCGCTCTCTAGTCCTAATCAACATAATTGTACTATATCAAGTTCAAGAGGGACGAACTGTTTAGGGATTCGTCCTCAAATCTGAGTAAGAGCACGGAGGACGGTGCCAATTGAAGCTCAGCTAGAGTCAAGTCCCTGATCTTTGGATCAGAAACTTTGAGATCACGTTTAGGGGGAGACTGATCTAGAGGAGAATGACATTAGGAGATATTCGGGCGCGAGCAAGTTTCACGAACATAATACGAATTTGATTGGTTTCACATCCTCACGGAGTGACGAGCGAACGAAGGCATACACAGAACGAATTTTATCCAAGGACGGAAAGGTTTTCTCTAGTTGGGTACGATCGCTAAACCTGATACGAATAGTTGTCTGCTGGATCTCAGGTCAATCTATAGGACAACAGACAAGAACTGACGTTCGGCCATCTATCCTTCTTCGCTCTCTCTGCCGCTTCCCGTGCGGCGCGTAACTGCAAGGGAGCATTGACCAGCGCCTGTGTGCGCGCGGTTAAAGTAGCTTGCGCGACCTTGAGATCAGCTGCAGTCGGAGTGAAGTACGACTCTGGCAATTCTCCTACTTTAGACCCGCAGAATGAGTGCAGGAAGATATGATCCAGGACCCATGGACGCACACGGACTGGAAGTAGAGGACCCAGGTGCTTTGTATACCCTGAAATCCGACGGTTCAGCCGCAAGGGGAGCGCCGATCCCGGAAGATGGGGGGCGAGGGGTATCAGACATTGAAATGAACTTGTTCTGTGTATAGGGCTATGGAGCGACTTATCAACAAGATTCTTATTGCTACGGGTGGACACCACACGAACAGGCGGTCCCAATATGAGAAATCCACCAAATGCGGCGCTGATCCACTACTGCGACGTAGAAATCTGGACGAAAGAAGGGCGCGTGAGTGCTGTAAACAATAGTACAAGTTTCTTCGCGAGGAAAGAATCAGAAAAACCGTAGTTGTCTCAGCCCACGGGCCTCAGAGTGAGCAGGCAAGCACACCTTTTGGAGCAAGGCCCGTGAATCGAACGCAAATTACATGAGTGCATCACAATGAAAAAAAAAAACAAAAAGAGCGACAATGGTGTCAATACTCACGCAATGAGGTATCTTCGTTCTATCTGGCAGTAAGTAGAACCTAGGTGATGGCAGGAGGCAAATAGGCTTAGTGGTTGTTTATGTCTATTTCGCTGGGCCCTGGGTGTGTCATCGACTGCGGCAACGTCACACAACGTACTACGTACTCGTACATATGCCCGATAATCATCATCACCACCATAACGAAGGCTGCGGTTACGAAAGCCATGACCATGACCACGACAGCGGGGACGTTGGTCCCAACGACAACCTATTCCCTTATATCGACCGCCCTCATGTTGTCGCATTAAATGGGACGGGACCCGGATCTAGCATCATTAAACCATGGCACAAGCGTATGAATGAAGAAGTGGTACGCGACAGGAAAGTCCCATCATGTTCTTCCATTGAGTC
>JBBPUO010000016.1:96729-116563 GCA_038094755.1 Caloboletus firmus | reverse complement strand
AGACGGTCTGAAGAGAAGTGGACGGTCTCTTGGGAACACCAGCTTAGCCGACAGGGCCAGAAAGGAGGAAATCGTATGTTCCCCCTCTTACCCCTTCGGTTTAATCCTATGCGGACTAAGCCCACAAGGCCATAGTTGAAAAGGTGTTGAAGACTCTGACCGTGGACAATAAGGACGTGCGCAAAGGAGACTGGACAAATAAAGAGGTACGCATCACAGGTCGTGGCGCCTTTATTTCTCCCTTCTTTGATGAAAAAGAGCTCCGTGCTCGAATAACCCAGCTCATTGAGATGGGAGTAACGCCCCATATTCCTGTGATATAACGTCCAATCTGAGAATTTCACCGCCTAATCACTTATTTCCCGTCGTCCGCAGCATGCTAACGCCATTTTCAGGTGATTATTTGTTTTATGCACTCCTCCTGGATTAACAAGAGCTTCATACTCGTTGGGGTGGACATAACGCCTCACATGCTTATGAAATCAATCTTTCTACTACCTTGTCAGACCCACTGTTACTCAGAACTGATCGAAACTGGTAGATTGAAGTTGTCAATGGCCTCTCCCTCTTGACTGCGAAGCCCGTCACTTATCTCGTCAATTTAAGTGAACCAGATTATACTCGGAAGAAGAACAAGTGGTGCGCAAGAGCCGCAAGTTTGTAGGCACCTTACCGAATCTTCGTAGGTTACCAAGGATCAAGGCGTGGATCGATACCAACAATACTGGCGACGCTTTGATACCATTTTCCGTTTCGCTGGAGGAGCGTCTTTCTGCACTCAGTGAGGAAGAGAAAGCGGCGGCCCAAAAAGAGGGAGCTCCGAGTGCCTTGGGCAAGATCACCCAAGCAGGCTACGCATCTCTTGATGTGCGTGTTCCCCCGGATCCGTGTTATGAATTATACTCACCGTGTGTATTCTAGCTCATCCGGTACTTTACCTGCGGGCCTGATGAAGTTAGGGCATGGACGATTCGACGGGGCACGAAGGCACCTCAGGCTGCTGGTGTCATACAGTACGTTTTTCACACCAGGATTACCTTTCGTCACCGCTCAACCATCCAT
This sequence comes from Caloboletus firmus, assembly GCA_038094755.1. NCBI lineage: Eukaryota > Fungi > Basidiomycota > Agaricomycetes > Boletales > Boletaceae > Caloboletus > Caloboletus firmus. The sequence continues at coordinate 115,501 of JBBPUO010000016.1, read as the reverse complement.
CCAGCTCGGACTTCGAGAACAAGTTTGTCTGTGGTGAAATCATGACCTATGATGACCTCAAAGAGCATGGCAGCGACGCTGCTGTTAAAGCTGCGGGGAAACTGCGACAGCAGGGAAAGCCTTATGAGAGTGAGTTTCTCTTTTATGATGCTTGATTTTTGTTAATTTGACACCAATCAGTGGTTGATGGAGACATTGCTCACTGGAAGTCTGGAGCATGAGGCCTTGAGTAATCAACTTTGATAAAGTTGTGTATAGTATGGGTGCTCAGTATACTAGAAGTTTAGATATTTCGTGTAATTCGGAATCGTAAACGGTCACACTACGGAATCTTTTGAACTACAAGACGTGCCTTCACTATTGCAATCTGTCCCTTCTATGATATCTAGCAATCGATATGTATTTCGGAGGATGCAGACACGGATGACTACGTAGATCATCATTCTCTAAGTGGACTTCGAAGCAACCGAGCCCATGAAGGCCATTCAAAAAAAATTTATTTCGGACTAGGAGCCATGTTTGCAAGTCGACCAACCTTGACTGCAACATTACAACCAGGAATACTCTGACAAGATTCATGGGAGGTTTGTCTTTTACCACTCCAGCCTGTTAGTCCTTGATCTCGTCTCGGTCGCTCAAGACTTCCTCGGCCCCATCCAAGTTGCCATTGACTTCAGCTTCCGGATCGAATGGATCATGAATGATCGACTCTAGATGAGCGAGAGCGGCCTGCAGGGGTGTCTAGTATGGTGCGAAACGGTTGTCGTTGACGAAATCACTGCGCACCCGCCCGACTTCGCTCAGCTCCTCTTCCCCCTCTCCGGTGAAAGTCTCGAAAGCACCACCATCAGAGACAAAATCACCGTCAAGCTCGTCTTCTTCCGATAAATTTGGGTCCGGATGCAAGGATGCACAGAGGGACATGGCTTCAAAGATGGGTTCCACTGTAAGATTGAGGTCACAGGCAGGCTCGTTGAAGAGACGAAGATCAAAACGCACGCGAAGCAGGGTCTTGCGGCACAATCACCAGTTCTCGCATCTCTGCCCAATTTTCGGATGCCTCATCAGATGGAGAGCTAGCGTCTGTCTCGTCCAGCTGGCAGTAAATAGATGGCCTGCCCCCGTCACCGCGTGATATTGCGTGAAGGGTGATGGCAGGATACTTGACCTGGAATCCACGACCAGTGGACGACATGAACACGAGCGCGCTGGCTAACTTGTGAACAATGAGGCGTAGACTGAAAAACGATCGGCGTACCTCTCGATGACATATAGCACGCCGTCGGCGCTGTCCTCCGGGGTAAGCGCGTAGAGGGGAGGATCAAGAGTTACGGAGACATTCTCTTGCTTGTGACGAAGGATAGGTGGGATATTGCTGAAAGATGACGGTGTCGATGCGACAATGTTTCTGTGCTCTTCCGGAGAAACGAAATTCAGAACGGTGGTGATGATGAGTGTCGACTGGGAGGACATCGTAGTACTACTACCACTTCAGCGATCTTGAGTCAAAGCCTGTCTGATCAAATTTATTTTTTCGGAATACACATCAGTGATAAGTCCCTGTCAGGTTAGAAATATTTAATTGCTTGCTCGTCGTCGTCTACAGTGAGCTCGGTGGGATCAGATGGACTTTGTTTCCTATACATGCCATCACTACGTACAGGAATGATGGTACTGTTATCGCGAGCACAGCCAAGAGGGATTATTTACACGCGCTCTCTGGTCTTCCCCGTAAACTGACACTACAACAGTGTACCCCCATCATTCCTCCCAAAGTCTATCACTGCGTCGTTGCGATCCACGATGTCTGTCGCTCATGAACTCCAAACCGCGGCCCTTCTGGGGCACATCGCAAGCCAGATGCAGCTTAACGTCGCCTTTCTAGAGTCACAAAACTATCTCTCTCCCCAAGACGCGGCCACGATGAAGGAGATCATCGGGCGTCTCCCAGTGCAGACTCAAACCGGTATCACTACCACGACGCAAGTCAGGGTTGTCGGAGGACCCACTCTTGGCGGACGTGTTGTTCCCCTACCGCCAAGACAGGCGGCAGCGACGCCATCGAAAGGCACAGCTGTGTATGCCCGCGCTATTTGGAGTTACAACGAGGACGGTGCTGTATGCTGAGCATCTGGCTATTTCCAGAGTCGCAACTGACCATTTCTCACGACACAGGAAGCAAATGACCTGTCCTTTGCTGCGGGCGAGACAATCGAGATCGTCTCAGAGAAGAACGAGGACTGGTGGCTGGGCAGGGCACGCGGGAAGGAGGGACTCTTCCCCTCCAATCATGTTGAGAAAGGAGAGTCTGCTGCGCTGGTACCTGCACCAGCGATGACCGCGACAGCGCCGACGGCAGGTAGACTATACCGTCCGTTTGGAGCTGCGCTGCACGGGATCGATACGCCACCGCAAAACGGGGCTGGCGTGAACTCAGTCGGCTTACAGCAGGTTTCAGGACAGGCTGAGAAGAAGAGCAAGTATAGTGCTCTGGGCAACACGGTAATTGACCAGCGCACTCGCGAGGTTATTTCCGCTGATCAAACGTGCAGATGGCACATTCTGCTGCTGGCGGTGTTGGCTTTGGTGCTGGTGGGTTGTCTATCACAGCTGTTACTGACATGGTTCTGAAATGGCCTGCTAGGTATGGGATTGGTGAACGCAATCTTTTGAGACTTGGACATGACTTGGACATTGTTATTACAATGATGACATAATATACATCACGTGAACTGAGCAACCACCGCCAAGGGTTACCGTCGTCGACGTTAACTGCGCATTTTTGCTTGTCTGCGCTGCCTTGCATAGCCAACATCGTTTTCCAGTACATACTTATCGTCTACCTCACATCCCGCTAACTCTCACCTTTCCACCTCTCCGTTTTTCTGTGACAACAATCATCATGCCATTCTTGGAGTCTCTGCAGGATGGACTGGATCGCATCCTGCCCAGGAGGAAGGGGGACGCTGTAGTTTCCAAGTCGATATCTGGTGGCATAGGAAATAATGTCGGAATTGTTAGATATCACGACGATGTGAGGTTTCCTCCTGCCCTTTCTTTTCTCCTAGTCTTGCTCTTGGCGTTGCCGCGTTGCAGTCTGGTTGGTCGTCGCAGCCCATCTTAATCTCGACGTCCTTCCCAACTTTGTTTACGTAATTCCTCCTTCTCTCCTGCCCTCTGCAGATGCTTGTATGGACCAGTCTAGCACACTGGTCTTTCTCCTCTTCGTCCCTCTCTTATGGGTCATATGGCTTGCGGTCATTTTACTTTCCATATCCCTCTTTGCATGCTTATTGACGTGATTCACCAATATTTAGATGATAATATCCAAGCCAGCCATCATCTTCCATACCTCACAAGCCTTTTTCAACTTCCTCGCCATGGCTTGTTTTGCCAGTGTTGCTAGTTTCCAAGCAAAATGGGGGGTTGGCCCTTGTGAGTATCACTTGGATTGCTTCCCCACGCGTCCAATGCGATGTGTGGCTGACTTCCTCTCTCGCCCGTAGCTGGCCTCACCGGATTCGCTTTATTTGTATCCGTGTCTGGCATTTTCCTCTCCGTTTTTTTACTGTTTGTCCCTGTGGTCTACGAAAAGTACGATAAATTTGCCCGTCTTGCACGAGCCCTCCAGGAGGTACGCGTCGGGTTCATTCTCACGGGTACAGGCTGTATTTTCAGTCTTCTTATTGCGTGCGTTGTCTTTCACTCCGCCCTCATCTCCGTTCCTCATGCATCGCACTTCTCGCTTTTACCTTTAGGTTCGTGACAACTATCTCAGCATGGACAGAAGCGGGGTGCAAAAATGCCAGCAATGATCCCCATGCCTCGCTTGGTCAGGATTTTGTCAATGGCTTGTCCTCATGGTGCAGCACGAAGAAAGCGGGGTGCATATTCTTCTGGTTGACTTTCGGTAATGCATTACTACCTATGGCTTCAATGTTCCTATGATTTATGTGTGATCCAGGCTTCTGGCTTGCATCGCTCGTCCTTCTCATCATAGATTGGCGATCGGGTAACTTAACTACACGCCCATTAGACCCACCGTTTACCCGCCCTGATATCGAGGAGGCGGAAGAGGTTGAGGAAGTACCCGAGGCGACGGCGTATCAACCTGTTGGGTCTGCGGCACCACCTCCCGCCCAAACAAGCCAAACAACCACAACTCTACCAACGGCTGCTACGGCTCCTCGACGATCCACCCACGACAATTCTGACGTTACTAGCTCACCGTTTGCTGACTCCAACCGCTGGTCTGCGGCCACCACGACCACGACTGCCCCGAGTACCACTCCGTACTCGGGAAGTGCACTGCGGAACAGCGGATACGCGACACCTCCCGCAGCCGTGTCGCGTCCGTCTCTGGACGCGTATGGCGCGTTCTCAGATCCTGTGCCGTCAGGGTTTGGTGGCACGTCGAACTCGTTTGCGCCACCACCTACTGGAGACCCAAACGCGCCACAAATCAGTCGGACGATGCAGTATGCAGATCCATACGCGGCCGTGCGGGCATCTTTGGCCGCGAGTGGACACGCCCCACCCCCGAGTTATGAATCATATTCGGGATACCGATGAGAATTGTGTTTTGCTGTCACGAGTGTGATGTTGGACAATTCCCTTGTACGCATGATCTTACTGTTACTTGCTTTACCCTTCACGTTTAAGATGATTATGGACACCTTGTTGTTGACGACATTTCATGTGCGGAGCCCCACATCCTTTATAAATTATATTATTGCGTACATGTATCTTAGACAGCGTGTGACTGGCTGTGGTTGTTGATATCAATTGACTATTGGGCCCGGGCAGGTCTCACGTTCAGCACTTGTTCAGTCTTGGGCCACGTTCATCTTGATGGACATGGCTCACCCTACGCGACATCGACGCACCCCCCACGACCCAAAGTCCAAACCATCCACCGGCCTTCTCTCACATGTCTTTAGCTTTGTCTCTAGAGAACTCGAGTCCTTCGTTCTCAATGCCACAGCGGGTCCAGTCAGTCACGTCCTATCCGAATTCCTTCGCTGCTGATCGCGGTATCCTCAGGGAAATCAAGCTATGTCGACCGGGCGCGTCAAGAGCTCAGGAAGGAGGCACGGTCGAGACTCGGAGAGAAATATGAGCGAGGATGAAGCGAGGTTCAGGTCGAGGACTCAACACGACCGAGAACGCAAGAGACGCTTCAAACTCCAACTATCTCGTCCAAAGCCACGCTCCAAACCAACAGATTCTACCGGAAAACACCGTCACGACCATTTGCAACCAACGTATAACGACGACGAGGACCGAGGTAGGGTTGTTTTTCGTGTAGCGTGTATTCTTTCAGCGTCGTTGAACTGTTGTGCAAAGTGCTCTCAGCTAGTGATCGGGAGCGCTCAAAATCTCCTACGCCTCGACCACCGTCCACGTTTCCAGTGCCTCCGCCGCCAAAGTTGAAAAAACAACCGTCAATTACCATGCCTGGTTCTCTCTTTCCTCGCTCTCCTTCACTTGTCCCGGACCAACCGGGCGGTAATCAATGCACACAAGCGGTCTCAAATGTTTTATATTCTACCCAACCATCTCGCCCTCCCTATGCCAGCGACCCAGGTGAAATTGAAGCTGGCCCATCATGGATGCACTCGTCCACCATCCCAAGCGCCGATTCTGTCGACCCTAACCAGCCTTCCCTTGACCAGTACGTTTCCCCTTGGCGCACGCGTTCTGTAGCTTCAGTCAAGGATGCGGTACACCGGTTCAATGCAACAGAAGGCGTCGAGGCAGATTTTTCTCTCATGCTACCTAGCCCTCATTCGTCTCCGGCCAAGCCTGTTTCCAAGGCTCGTTCTGTCGACGAGGCGTCCCCGCACCGTCCAAGCTCAAGCTCTGGCTTCCCACTCTCGTCCAGTAAAGGCAAAGAACGAGCGCGAGACGGTAGGGATGATTTGGATTTGGATTTTATTGTCTGTGGAAGCTCTGAGCATGACGGTGTACATGCCAAGGAGCGCGAGTTGGACGCCGCACGGGAAGAGCAGCGCGAACACGAGAGAAATTTGAGCGGGAACCAGAGCAGGCGAGCTTCGGATGAACGCGAACGTGATAAGCGGCGGATCAAAGCCCTCGAGGAAGAGGTTAGACAGTTGAAGGATGAGGTGGGATGATTTTTTGTTTGTATCATTTCCCGATCATGTCGGACTCAACGTCTTAATAGCTCTCCAGAAGCCAACTTCGGTGCTCTCCTCCTCCTTCCCTTGCCCCTCCCCCGCCGCCACCGCCGCCACCGCCCCCGCCGCTGCGCATTGACACGACGCCTTGTACTCCCACTTTCATGTTTGCAAGTGCTCGCGCCTCTCTGCGGCATGCGATGACTCCCGTCGAAGCGCCCATTAACAACCCTGGACTCGATCGGACCAAGAGGCATGGCCAGCCCACTGTCAACGTTCCATCTGAGAAAATGGCTGCGTTCTTGCACGAGATCAAGACGGCCAAGTTAAGAAGAGTCGGTTCTGGTTTGAATGCGATGGGGGGTGATGGTGTAGCTGGATCGTCAGGTCTTAGTAAGAGCGTCAGCGTAACGACGAGTTCCGCGTCAACAGGTCTCTCTAAACTCAGTGCCAAGGAGTTGCTACGTCGACGTTCATTAGCAAGCCTTCGTGTACCGATCGGTTCTTCTCTGGCTGCACCCGTACCACTGTCCGCGTCGACAACACCGAAAGAACTAGAGGTTCGGGTGGGCCAGAAGCGAAAGGCGGATGCACTGGTCATGGATGAGGTGACAGGCGCGCCACGTGCGTCACATTTCCTTACCCTGGACGTTGAATTTCCTCTGATTAATGTGTACACAGCAAAACGTCGTATGACACAGGCATCTTCCCAATCTTCTTTGGGAATAGGCCAGCATAGTGTTGCGTCGTCATCAGAACAATTGACGCTATCCAGTCTTTCCCTTCCGCCTCCCTCACTGCCGACCAATGAAACTGATGTAGCGACACCTTCGCTCTGTTCAGACAATGATCGAGACGAGAACAGTATTGAGGATCGAGTCCCATCAACTCCCCCTGGACCCCGAGTCACCACTGCAACCCAAAAGGCCTCCAAGACAGACGTTCATGAAGAGCAGATAGAAGTCATAGATGTCGATATGGAAGAGTATTCACACTCGAAACCCCGAACCATCAGTCCTAGTTCCGTACCTCGTCGTACCTCTGATCTGTTCAGAAAGCGTCCTCCCACATCTCCAATACCCATACCTACTCCTCGTAGACCCTCAGCACCGGCACGTACCAAGCGGGGAGCGACTCCAAAGCCGAAGTCACTCCCGTCTCTAGAATCAGATGTGGACGACGAGGATGAGGCACTCTCACAGTCCACACCCGTTCCATTTCTCTCACTAATCCCTGTCGCTAAATCCAAACCAACCAAACCGAAAGCGAAACTTACCTTGGCAGGGAAAGGCCGCCCACGAGTTGCGACGCAACAACAAAGCGGCCACCCCTCCACTTCGTCAGGTTCGGGATCAAATTCGCAGAGCAAGCGTAAGAAAACCCACAAACGGCGTCAAACGCTCGACGAAGAAATACGCACTGCAGAAGCTCGTTCGTCGGACATTGATCAATGTAACGACGAGTTGGATCCAGAAGAGAAGGAGGAGGATGTGTTTATTGCCACAGGGACGAAGAGTAAGCGGCGAGGTTTTCTTGCTCACGGTGGGGGTGGGGGTGCTCCTCTGTTTATGGGTGTGGGATATGTACCGGGGGCGGTACCGGATAGTGTGGACGAGGATGGGATCACAGAAACACAACCTCGGAGATCATCCAAGTCGGCAAGCCAGCCCTCTTTCATTCCGCGACCGAAAGCCAAAACGTGACGGATGGATTCTTCGTGTGTCCAACTCGAAAAAAACAATACCTCCGCTATCCAATATTATAGTTTTGACGCTTTACTATTTATCTGTATTTTTTGTATGTATTGGTGAAGTTCTTGCATTGTTGTTTCCACCTTCCGACCTGAGGCCTAATGGTCTGAATAATGGTCTGAATTAAGGCTGCTGGCAGGATATGTTTGACTCCTTCGGCCGAACCTGTCCCCTGGATCTTATCACGTTGCAAGATAGAACATTCGACATCCACACAGAATAGCTGGCACCGCCGATAACTATGGACCTGCAAGCTTTTTCTGAGAGAACTAGACGTGGTGTCGAGCGACTCCGTGCACATGGCATTTATTGCCAGCGACCAGATTTGCAAGTGCTCTGTGGATGCAGACTTTGGACGTATCGATCTCACTGAGTGCCTCACTCTGCAGGTCAGGCATCTCGAGAAAGAAACTAGCCGCTGTGCTAGTTCTGCTATACGAGAAGGGAGGCGAACTCCGAGTCCTCCTCACCACACGTTCCAAGCTTCTCCGTGCCCATCCTGGACAGACAGCACTACCGGGCGGTAAAGTAGACGAGACCGACTCCGATCTCGTTTATACAGCTGTAAGGATTCCCCCTCGTAGGCTCCTGCCGTCATTCCTTTTTTTTTTTTTCTCGTCTGGCCAATATTTACTTGACCCTCTCTTTTTTTTTTTGCTCGGAACAGTTGAGAGAAGCTCAGGAGGAGGTCGGACTTGCTCTAGGCTCGCCTGATGTCCATATACTCTGTACCCTCCAGCCGTTTCTTTCTCAGTCCCAACTCATTGTTACGCCGGTCGTTGCACTCCTTACGAATCCCGCCATCCTCTGTGAACTGAAGCCATGCGTCGGGGAGGTGGACCACATCTTCAACCACTTGCTGGAAGCCATTCTCGACCCATCCCTCTCCGAAAAGGAACCCTTGGTGCTGAGCGGTAGCGAACACTGGCCGTATCCAGAAGCGTTCCACGTCAGTGCCATTTCTCTCGCCCACGGGAATGAGGTTCCCTTTTTTTTGAATTACTTTCTTATGTGACGCACAGAACGCAAACGATCAGATAATCAAGATTGATGAGAAAGAAAGTGTGCTATATCGCCACCATCGTCTCCGATCTTGTGCTTCTCCCGTCAAGGGCTTGACGACCGATATCCTCGTGAGAACAGCAGTCGAGAAAAACATGACAGGTGGTCACGAGTACTGACGCTCCCCGTCATTAGATTTGTGTTGCGAGTATAGTCTATGACAAGACGACGACGTACGAACGTCATCCTCCTGGGAGGGACGTCTCGTATTTACTCGATCTTCGAATGAAGCAGTATCGAACCCTCGAAGTGCCTAGAGCTAGTACTGTGTCAGTCATATAATAATGGGAATACCGAGAAATTTGCATCCGCTGATCTGCTGCAAAAGTTGGAGGACCAACCACCCTATTCACTGGGTATGTCCACTGCAGCATGTTTTAGTGTACATCTATGTATACACATGAATATATTGAATATGTCTCCGTCATAACTGCGACTGGATAGATTTTAGAATATATCCTTCGAGCCCTCCGCAGACCCAGAGCTCTTGCACACTGGCGCCAACCGTGCGGACTGCGTACCGTTTTTCGTAGCTGGAACCCTTGACGACGACGATAGACCCGTCTCGCATGTTGACGCGTATCTCGTGACCCTCGTTGACGGTAAGCTCACCCTTCTTACCCCCGCCACCGCGTTTGCCATCCCTAGCATAGGTGTCCGTGAGATCCTTCACGAGATCAGGACACTCCAGGCACACGAGTCCATTGTTGATGGCGTTCCGTTTGAAGATATCCCCGAACGAGCCCGCGATCACGACAGGGACACGCGCAGCTTTGAGCGCGGTCGCAGCCTGCTCGCGAGATGACCCTGTGCCAAAGTTGTACCCAGAGACTAGTATGACGCCCTCTTTCGTGATATCGCCGCCAGAGGTCGATGCGGGAAGAGTGGAGAGCCGCTGGTTTGGGGCTGTAGCCAGTGAGGCCACTGTGCCTGCAAAGGTGGGATCGTAGTTCTCCATAACGATCTGAGCTTGTCGCTCGAGGGTGATGTCGTCTTGGTAGGTATACTTTCCGGGGTAGAGAGCATCCGTATTTAGGTTGTCTTGAGGCGCAAATAGCAGGCGACCCGAGAAGACGGGTGGGAAGCCAGGGAAGAGAGGTTCATTTGCTGTCTGCACCAGAGTGTCAGATGAAACAGTGAGCGGCTCCGACGGGGCTACATAAAACGTAGGTGCGCCAGGTGGAGGTAGACTGGTGGAGTCGAGCGAATCGGGGCCGCAGATATACCCTTTGACGGCACTGGCAGCGACCACCGCAGGGCTTGCAAGGTATGCTTGCGCTTTAGGGTGGCCCATGCGACCTTTGTAATTCCTGTTCGTCGCGCTAATTCCAGTCTCTCCTTCCTGAAGAAGACCCGTGCCGAGACCAATGCAGGGCCCACATCCGGCGGGAAGAACTTTAGCACCAGAGGCGACAAGTGTACCCCAATGTCCAAGCCGTTCGGACTCTTGCTGGACCAATGAACTTGCTGCAGCAATATAGAAGTCGACTCCTTGTGCAACCTTATTTCCTTCCATGACTGCTGCCGCCTCTGCGATATCCGAGACACGTGAATTAGTGCAACTGACGAGGTAAGCTTTCTGGATGAGTATGCGAGTTTCTTCGAGCTGTGGCAGCGGTGTCGATATTTTGACGCTATTTGGGCCTGAGACATGCGGGACGAGAGTGGAAAGGTCGAAGACGAGGTGCGAGGAGTACGAGACACCAGTATCCGAAGTGAGTGGGGCAGCTTTGAGGGTATCGAGGCGCTGTCGGTTAATGCGAGGGTGCTTCGGGGGAGCAGGGATACCGGAAGTACCCGAACTGAAGGAGTGGAGCTCAACTCTCTTGAGTGTTTGTTCGTACCATTCAAGAAGCGTCTGATCGACGGGGAAAACGCCAACGAGGGCACCCCATTCCGTCGTCATGTTTGCAATCGTGAGACGTTCATCGACCGAGAGAGAAGCAACACCTTCACCCGTGAACTCGATAGCGGCATTTAGAACCTCGTCCTTGTTGAATGAGCCGCAAAGGGCAACGATGACGTCCTTCCCCGTTACACCAGGGGCCAATTTGCCTCTAAGTTCCACTTTAACCATCCGAGGAACCTGCCACCAAGTCTTTCCAGTTGCCCAGAGCGCAGCTGCGTCTGTGCGGACAATTGGAGTGCCGACGCAGCCGATACCACCATACATGTTGCTATGACTGTCGCTGGCAACGGTGAGGGTATAGGGAAAAGCATATCCCTCCTCGACGAGGATTTGGTGTCCGATACCCCGACCAGCAGGGAAGAAGTCGACACCATGCTGACGAGCAAATGACTCGATGACGAAGTATTTCGCGAGGTTTTTGTCAGATTTGTTTTGGACATCATGGTCGAGAGTGAAAACAGGTTGCTTGGAGTATGCGATCTTGGTGACTCCTATTGATTTGAACCTGCCGTTAAATGATTAGCCCCATGCATATGTTGAGGGGGAGCATGAGGAGGGACGAGACTCACTTGGAGATGACTGGTCCAGTGTTATCATGGGTCATGACATGCTCTGGACGAATCATGACATAGTCTCCTGCTTTGACCACTTTTCCATGGGGGAAATCCACTGCGTACTTTTGAACGACCTTTTCGATGATAGTTTGTGGGATGGTGGAAGCTGTCGCGAACAAACGGGCATGTGCGCATGTGTGAGGTCGGGCCCGCAAGGGCGACAGTCCTGAAGTAAACCGCATGATGCGCCGTGCGAGCCTTTGACTCAATACACGGCCTGGAGACGTTTTTCTCTGGAGAAATGAGTGTCACTAATTCGTGGTTTAATTCGGCTCACTCCACGGGGAGCATGGTGACCCCGCCATTTGTGACATTACCCTCTTTTCTACACGCCTCCAACTCAATAATCCTGACTCCACTCGCAAGTGATGTTCTACATGCATATGCTTGCTGAAATCCAGGTGTGACACACTCATGCAACACAGATCGTTTGCATTGACAATCTGCATGGTGTGAGTGTGCCGGAACTGTGGTACAACGACTAGGGATCCGACCCGTCAATTTCCTTGGTCCAATGCTTCAATGGACAGAAGCCTCGACTGATCTACCAGACGGTCTATCTACCTTTTCTTAAACCTCTGACGTGTATCTCGTCCTCTCAGAACATTAAGTCGCTCAGCGATCTCGCTATACGAACTCTGGCAAGGGGGATACGTACAAGTTCCAGGGCTCCAACTGCCAAATGTTGCGGAATGAGAATGGTATTCTCTCTCAGTTCTTACTTTCAATTGCTGAACAGCTTGGCATTCCGAAGTGCACGAACCAATGGGTGTTCGTTCCCAAGCAGCCATACACCATGGAATGCTAGTCCTACACTGGCGGCTGACATGCAGCATGCCCATAAAGTCAGTTGCTCTTGCTCGCCCTTTCTTTCTTAAGAATCAGTCCCTGCACCTCAATCATCCGCTGCTCGTGTCACAGCCTACATCGACAAGCTACATCTACCTCATACGTTGTCATGAGTGTCACTATCAACCCCCTCAAATTTCAGACCTCAAAGATCTTCGAGAAGAGCAAGAACGATCGAGGCGTGCACGCTGGCGAGTGTCCTATCGCGGGTATCAACGTCCACTTGAATAAGAAGATCGTCAAGTTTGATACTGCCATCACAGGTGACATCCCATTCAAAGCACGGCGCTCAGAGAGCACGGCAAGTAGAGTCGTTTCTGCAAAGTGCGGATATCTGACACTCCTCCTTCTGAAGGTGGTTCAATCCTCTTCGCTCCTCGACATGTGTACGGGCATCCAGGCAAAAAAGCAGACGAAGATTCTTTCCAAGGTCAAGTTGGCGAAGGACAGCATCGCCAAATTATTCGAGACCAATGTCTCTCCGACTATTTCGAGCCTCGGCCCTTTGACCATCCCCTACGTTCAACATTATTGTGTGCAGGATATACACTCGTCTCCTCTATTGTTGACGTCAATTTCTCAGACTGCCATCCCATGAGTCTGCACCGTCACGGTATCCGACTCACTCTCTTCTGGGCAAACCAGTTTGGAGGCAGTCACTTCCTTTGTCGGGTACGGCGAGCACGCGGTGGAGGACCACGCTGAGGACTTCGTCTCTATCCCGCGGGACACAGCTGAAGGTCCACCTCCGTCGCCACCAACACAGTTTCTCACTGCTCCGGAGTCCCAACGCGCCCCTCGCTCTACGTTGCTTTTCAATGAGCTTCATACAATCGAGGAGGAAGTCGGGTACACAGAAGTGGATGCTAAAGGGGTGTACCTGGACCCAAAAACCTTTACAGTGTCTAGCTCGTGTGGATCCTTGACGACAAACGACTCGGCGGCGAAATACGACGCAATGCTGGCAGCCGAGTTTGCGACTTTCTCTTTTGACTTGGATGATATTCAAGAATGGGTCCGATGAGGTAGAGAGGGGCAAACAGGCGAAGATGGATGCTCACTTTGCATATGTTATGGAAGCTTTGGCTGTTCCCATCCCAAAGCTCTCTGCATACTTCTCCACCGACAATCCTACCGATTTCACCACTGTTGACAGGGACAAATCCATCAGCGAGCCTTCGCCTGCTAAGACCGGGGCCTCCGAGACAAACACGTCATCTGCAGATTCTTCCCTAGTGACCAATGTTGATACAGAAGAGAGTCGACCTCAACTCTCACCTACAGTACCTCGAGAACTTCGGAGAGTCAGAAAGCATGAAGATTTGAAGGTTTGGTTGCTTTGATACCACTACTGCATCTCCTCTCTGACTCTGAGTACGCAGAACTTACGGGTGATAACAAATTGCAGTGATTCGTTCTCAGATCTGTCCTGTTGGTCGTTCGATTTGGGTCTATCAGACTCGCCTGCTCCCGGAAGCAAGACAGGAGCGTTGCGTAGGTCGGTGAAGTGCAATGACCTTCGGCTATGGTGATTGCCCCTGCATGTAGTGTTCGGACACTTGTCCTTAATCTCGTGCTTAGAGATCGTTTTTGTCACTAGAATCAGCAAGATGCCATACACTAAATCATGAAGTCAGAGCGAGGAAGAATCGACTGGTAAGGGCCTGGTTTCTCTCACAGGTTTCATACACTCGACCGATACGTCATAGTCGTCGTCCTGGCATCTCGGAGGTCCTATGTTCCCCGCTCGAGGTCTTGCTGCCCGTCCTCGAGGAGTCCATTTTTTCATGTGACTTGAACATCCAAGGGGCCATGGATAGTCGCTCGAAATCGCCAGTATCGCACAACCACGGCACCCCGATATCCTCCATCCTTCGTATCGTCTGCGACTTCGATATTTGTGTTTGTGTTTTCGCGTTATTCTCTACGTTCCTCGTCACCTCCAGTCCGGTTGTGTGCTAGAATAACTCAACTGAGCTGGGAGGCGAAGAACAATCGGAGGATGCCCAAGGGACCGATGAAAGCACCGAAGGAACGACTTGAGTCCATGGATACATATCGATCCGCGGTACCCCAACGCGTATATCTTTGATCTTTTGAAAAAGAATGGCGCCTCACTTCTGCGGGGAATGTCGAACTTCTCGCCTGTTTGTAGTCTCATCTCGTTCTACCAATTCACCCAGTCATCGTCTGGCAATGTCCGGGGTGCCATTTTGCACATTCATTAAGTCGGCGGCTGTGATGGCACACGTTCATTCAGGCGAAAGAAATACAAGGTGCTAGTCGGCGAAGGCAATCATGAACTCGAACTTCGAAGTACTGTACTGCCAGAAATGAATCACTCGAGTGGTTACATTCGGGTGTGAAACACAACGATGCTGGTTCTTAAATCACTACATACACGATACATGGAGATACTACGCCGGTGCAGTCACTGTGGCGGGTGTAGGTGCAGCGGAAATTGCCTGTTTCTCAGATCTTGCAGGACCAAGGACGGCGGGGGCAAGGTCCTTCCGTTCTTCCGAGGGCGCATTCAGGGCTTCTGGAGAATTCGAAGCGTGATTAATCTTAGCCTTCTTCTTCTTCTTGAGCATGCCTAACGAGCGTTGGTTCAGTGATGAACCTACATTTGTTCGCAGGATGTACTAACCTGTAGAAACAGCAGACTTTACACTGTCAATAATTTCCCGACTCTCTTCCAGATATTCGGTATCGTCGAAACGATGTTTCTTGCCTGCTGAAGACTCGGGATCAACCGAAGCTGAAGCGATCTTCTTCTCGAGAGTTTCTAGCTTAGCCTTTTTAGCTTCGGCTGTGGCATTCTTGCGTTGCTCTTCATTTTCCATATAGTCGACTAGGCTGGGTGTAAATCAGACATATGTGCCAATGAAAAGAGGGAATGAACGTACCGTTTAGCAGTCTTGATGGTACTAAGTCTGCGGCCGCTGAGATCCCTGCACGAGTCATTATTGTTCGTCTTCTGGCTACTCATGCGACCTCCGGCAGCACGGAGCTGTGAACCAAAGCCACCCTTTCCACCACGGAGACGTGGAACAATCCGCAGGGTGACGAGATCCGACGAGTCGCCATGCAGCTCTGAAACACGGGTGTCTGGGGTGAGCGAACCGCTGTAAGGGGAGATGTGCAACGAATCGGAAGCAGGCAGGTCAGGGTAGCGGTCGCAGAGAATGTCGTAGAGATCATTTACACGAGTCTCTGATGGGACGCGGAGAGATAAGGTGGGAAAGGGCGGGAATGTGGAAAAGAGGATGCTGGTGGACATGGTGGGAAGATAACAAGATGAGTGGCGTGGACGTAACCCGATTATGGCAAGAGCTTTGGAAAATAACAAATGTCAACAAAGGACTCGGTCACGTGGCCAGCCGTATTTCATGCGTGATCACGAGGGGCTTGCTTAACTTGAAACAACCATGAGCATGGATATACTCGAACAACAAGCGCCGCTATTCGTCTGGACTGTCCAACTCTGTCTGGGAGCAACATTGATCACATATGTTCTATCTCTGCTGACCGGCAACGTCTCGCAGGTGGACAGAGCCTGGACACTCCTCCCTACTATCTACACTGCCTATTATGCACTCCTTCCGCTCTGGCCTCGTGCTCCACAGATGTTCCCCCTTCCATACACCCCTAAAACAGTTCACGAGTCTTATGTGGATACATTCAGTCTCCGTGCGTTACTCATGCTCGCTTTGGAGGTAAGTTGTTTGTATATTCAGGGGAAGCTGAGTCTGACGTGCCAGAGCTCAGGTTACTTGGATGTTCAGGTACATGACGGCCCCTATCTATTTGCATGATCCTTTAATTTGTGACTCGCAGGCTCTCATACAATACATTTCGACGAGGACTTTTTCATTTGTGAGTGTTTCCGGATTGACCCGACGAGCGACTCATTGTATGCCTTGCTCGAATTAGCAATGATGAGGACTACCGCTGGGGGATCGTTCGCGAGAATATCCCTCCCTGGTTGTTCCAAGTCGTTAACCTCACGTTCATCGGTAAGTTCAACAATCGCCACAAGATGTGACGCTCACCATGGGGTTCAGCTGTGATTCAAAATATTATCCTCTTTCTTCTTGGCATTCCCGCCAAGATCGCGGTCACTCAACCACACACAAGTTTGGGCGTCTCTGATTATGTTCTAGGCACACTGGGGTTCCTCGCCATTTTGACCGAGTTCATCGCGGATAATCAGCAGTATTCGTATCAGACGTTCAAGCGTTCGGGTAAATTGAATCGGAATGAATGGTTTGGTGCACGTATTGCTTGGACGAAGCGGGATGCCGAGAGGGGGTTTGTGACGAGGGGACTGTGGGCGTGGTCGAGGCACCCGAACTTTTTCTGCGAGCAAGGTTTCTGGGTATGTCGTATCGCAGGCAGATGATCCTGATTGACGGAGAATTGGCCAGATCATCATCAACTTGATTCCGCTGGCATGTGCTGATGGGCCATGGGCCCAAGAAAGGCCAACGTCCTTTAGATCGTTGGCGCCACTGCTTCCAAGCCTCGTCTTGTGTACGCTGTTTCTCGCGTCGACCAAGTTCACGGAGTCGATTTCGCTGTCCAAGTACCCTGTCGCGTACAAGGCGTACCAGCAGCGTGTTGGGATGTTTGTTCCGCTCTGCACGCCGGTGTGGGGTGCGTTGCTGAGGGCGCAGGGAAAGAGGGAGGAGGTAGATGAGATTGTGTATGGCCAGGCAGTGAAAAAGGTCGATTGAGTTTTGTTTTGTATGTATATAATTCGGACATAATCGGATACGTTTTCGGCCGAGACTGCAAAGGTAGAAAAAGACGGGGTAATGATTGACTCGACGCGTTTAACTGCAGTTCAACGATGGCATCCCGTCTCTCCTCGCGCTCCCTCCGCGCCCTTGTTCGTCGCGCTCCTCGTCCCCCAACTAGCCTTCATGCCCTGTCCTTCTCCCTCCTCGCCCGCTCCCCTGCCGTTCCTGGTCCCGCAGTTCAGGTAAATTTTCATCAAAGAGAGAAAAAAAATTCGATTCATTCGGGCTGACACGTCGTACAAGACCCTCCCTGCGCGTGGCGTCAAGACCCTCAATTTTGCAGGCACGGACGAGGTTGTCTATGAGCGCGCCGATTGGCCCCTTGCCAGGCTTCACGACTACTTCAAAAATGACACTCTCGCCCTCATCGGCTATGGTTCTCAAGGTCATGGCCAGGGTTTGAATGCCCGTGACAATGGCCTTAATGTCATCGTCGGTGTCCGCAAAGACGGCGAGAGCTGGAAGCAGGCTCTCGAGGATGGCTGGGTCAGTCTTCCTTCCTCGCTTCCCCTCCCCTTGCTCATCCGTCTTCAATAGATACCAGGTGAAACCCTCTTCCCCATCGAAGACGCCATCAACCGCGGAACAATCATCATGAATCTTCTTTCCGACGCCGCACAATCACAAACTTGGCCTACCATCGCACCTCTCATCACAAAGGGTAAAACCCTCTACTTCTCGCACGGTTTCTCCGTTGTCTACAAGGAAGATACCCATGTTATCCCGCCTTCTGATGTCGACGTCATCCTTGTCGCTCCCAAGGGTTCAGGTCGCACCGTCCGCACTCTTTTCAAGGAGGGTAGAGGTATCAACTCTAGTATTGCCGTCTTCCAAGATGTCACAGGCCAGGCAAAGGAGAAGGCTGTTGCTCTCGGTGTCGCAATTGGTTCTGGCTACATGTACGAGACCACCTTTCAGAAGGAGGTCTACTCTGACTTGTACGGTGAACGAGGCGTGGTATGTCTCCATTCCTTTGTTTTCACTCTAGTATACTCACCGGCTTGAATAGCTCATGGGTGCCATTCGTAAGTCCCTTTGTCGGTATCGTAGGAGACTCTGCCTCAAGTGACAACTAGAGGGATTGTTCTGTGCCCAATACAAGGTTCTCCGTGCTAATGGCCACACACCCTCGGAGGCATTCAACGAGACCGTCGAGGAGGCTACTCAGTCTCTCTACCCCTTGATCGGTCAGAAAGGGTGAGTATTCATACCCATCCTGCACCATTATATGTCAAACAAGTTGTTTTCCTACCAACAGTATGGACTACATGTACAACGCTTGCTCTACTACGGCTCGTCGTGGAGCGCTTGACTGGGCTCCCATCTTCGAAAAGACAAACCTCCCCGTCTTTGAGAAGCTCTACGAGAGTGTCAAGAACGGCACTGAGACTCGTAAATCCTTGGAGTTCAATGGCCGTTCAACATACCGCCGAGACCTCGCCAAGGAACTAAAGGAGATTGATGACCAGGAGATCTGGAGAGCTGGTAAGACCACATCGTTTTGGAGTGTTACTGGTGCAGTGGCTCACTTGGTGGTATCCAGGCAAAGTTGTACGTTCCCTGCGCCCCGACTACAAGGCTGAGTAGATGCCTAAAAATATGTCATGTTGTGATACCGTTCCTGGCCATCGTTTACTATACT
>JBBPUO010000016.1:71393-96634 GCA_038094755.1 Caloboletus firmus | reverse complement strand
ACACTTCCTTTGAGCAGAATTGCTTCGTGCTCAGAGCCAAAAGCACCATCGGTGCAGTTGGGTTGCAGAGGATTATCGCATGTACACTAGTATTGTTGAGGGGGTGCATTAACTGGACAGATTGATTGCCGTCGTCAAATGATTTGGATTATGCATGATGCACGAGTCGACTGATCTTCCAAATTGGCCGTAAAGAGCTCCTGTTCCATCCCATTGAGGCTGCCTCGCGTCAGGCTCTCCGGGCTTGTCGTAAATCTCACCCTCTGGCAGAGCCACTGAGGAACGGCCATGGACAAGGACAATCGCGACGATTTCACGTTCGCCAAGCTTTCTGACCTAAAGCTACCACTGACCTTTCGAATGTGCGCATTAAAGTTTCGGCTGGTGTCCCAGCAACTTATGCCCAACGAATCCCTCATCTAGCTCACAACTCGACGGAACAAGGCCGCGAAAGTCAGTCTCGGATGTGCTGGAGAACCCAGAATTGAGGTTTCATGGTGCTCAATCTTCGTACGTACGACTCCCGACCATGTCTCTCATTCCTCTCTGCGACAGGACTGATACCGAGTACAGGTCGCTCTCCGATCTCTATGTCACTTGTCAGCTGGTAGCTGACAACAAACCCCTCACGATTCCATTCAGGACGTCCTTCAAGGCATTCAAGACCAACTACACGTGTGTTCTATCTCTTAGACGCTCTCAAGCGCTTACCTACTCCCTCATGTTCACCGGTATAGCTGGAACGAATGGATATCGCTCCCGATACAATATTGTGATCTCCCGTTGAACTCGCAGATCACCTTTACTGTGTGGGACATTGGAGGCCCACGCTCCATCGTTCCGGTGGGCGGCACGACTTTCAGACTGTTCGGTAAGAAATGGTAGGCTGGTATTCTCTATTTTTGTGTCCACCGCTCACCGTGGCTCAGGACTCTACGAAGAGGTAAACACAGGCTTTTATTGTGGCCTGGAAAGGAAGCAGATGGGTCAACGGACACTACTACACCCAGCAAACTTGGCACGCGGGATGAAATGGGCCGATTAGAGAAGGTTTACTTCCTCAATCTACACGACTTCTGACGAGTAACCGCAATGACTACCTTAGCTCGTGAAAAATTATGAACGGGGGGATCTCCCAAAGTCGGATTGGCTCGATAAGATGGCATTTCGGAGGATGGAGGAGATACACGCAGTGGGTGCTCGTTCAGCACTTGCTGCATTGCGTTGGACAGCTAATTGTCATAGGCTGAGACCGCAAAGTCCGACAACATGTTCTTGTATATCGACATGCCTCGCTTCGACTTTCCGGTAATCTTTAGCGAATCTGTGAGTATACCAAAACTTCAGGCGGGTTCCGAGGCTGATAGGACTCTGCCCAGGTGGCCCAGAATATACCGTCAACTTCCACTACACCAACAACGGTTGCTCAAACACCCACTGCACCTGTTCTTCCACCCTCCTTCGCGACTGATCCTCATATCTGGACGGTTCTAGACCCTGAGATGGAACGTGAAAATCCTGTGGAGGATAAGCATCGTCGTCTAGTCCGGAGCCATCGGAGCAGTCCGTATGATAGAGAACTCAAACCAAATGCCAAGATCAGAGACGAGCTAGGGGTAAGTGTCTGAGCCTTCATCGTTGACGCGCACCTCGCTGACACCATCACCTTAGGAAATCCTCAGCTACCCTCCTTCACAACCTCTTACTTCAGAGGAAAAAGACTTGATCTGGAAGTTTCGCTTTTATCTCGCAAGGGACAAACGTGGATTGACCAAGTTCCTGAAATCGGTGACTTGGAGAGATCCATCGGAAGTGAAGCAGGCGGTTGAAGAGTTATTGCCTATGTGGACGGAGGTAGACACAGATGACGCCCTTGAGCTCCTGGGTCCTGGTACGCTGGATTCGCGCGTGAGAGCTTTTGCGGTCAGACAGCTGAATCGCGCTGACGACGACGTAAGTATACTAATTCCCATTATTGCACTTTTGAAATCCATTAACAGAAATGCTGTAGGAACTAATGTTGTATCTACTCCAGCTCGTTCAGGCGCTCAAGTTTGAGAGCGCTGCAAGCGATCAGCGGTCGTCACGCTCGACGACGAGTGCAATATCGTACGACGACAGTGGACTCTCCGACTTCTTGATTGGTCGCGGAGTGAAGAACCATATACTGGGTAACCGATTGTATTGGTACCTCATGGTTGAGGTTGCCCTGGAGGATAGAACGGTGGCGAAAATGTATGGCAGAGTTGTGTTCAAGTTTCTAAGTAAGATACTCGAGGTGCGCACTTGCTCGTTCTCATGGATGGATGTTCATCCTTGCCGTAGTCGGAGGGAGGGAGTGAACGTCGCGAGCTCATGCGAAGACAAGGTATCATGGTCGAGACATTAGCAAAGCGTGCAAGAGAGATTAGAACTTCAAAAGACCCTCGGCCAAAAAAGATCGAAAAACTGCGCTCGTTCATAAACGACTCGAAGAACGGCCTTGTCAACATACCTCCGCTTCCTCTACCCTTGAACGCCCGAATCGAGATCACTGGCATCAACGCCGAGAAGTCTTCAGTGTTCAAATCCAATCAATTTCCATTCTTACTCTATTTCCAATGCGTGGACGGTTCGGAATACCCTACGATGTTCAAAGATGGGGACGACATGCGACAAGACCAACTGGTATTGCAGCTTTTTACGCTCATGGACCAGTTATTGCGAAAGGAGAACTTGGATTTGAAACTGATACCATACGATGTCCTAGCTACTGGACCATTGCAGGGTATGGCCCAGTTCATTCCAAGCAAGACGATAGCAGCGATAGTGAGCGAACACGGGACGCTACTCAACTATCTGCGTGCAAGCCATCCAGACGAGGGAAGTGTAGGCACGTATGGCGTGGAGCCGAGTGTCATTGATACGTTCGTTCGCAGTTGCGGTACGTGTATTTTTGTCGCATGGTCTGCGGGCAGCCGTTTACCAAGCTGTGTAGCTGGTTATTGCGTTGTTACGTACTTACTAGGTGTTGGGGACCGGCATCTAGATAATCTATTACTCACACCCGACGGTCCGTTTCCCTTGTAATCATGGTTATACTCAAGAGCGTACTCATCATTTAGCTTACTCAGGGCATTTCTTTCACGGTATTATCTACGCCTTTTTTGTCATGTGCTACTAATGTGCATCTGCTCACAGTCGACTTTGGTTATATCTTGGGCCGGGATCCCAAGCCATTTCCACCTCCCGTGAAAGTATGCAAGGAAATGGTCGATGGCATGGGTGGCGCGCAATCCACGCACTATGCGCGTTTCAAGAACTTTTGTTTCACAGCATTCACCATCCTGCGCAAAAGCGCCAATCTCATTTTGAATCTGGTTGCTCTCATGGTTGATGCCAACATCCCCGATATCAAACATCGTGATGTACACGAACAGATTCAGGACAAGTTCCGACTCGATCTTACGGAAGAGGAAGCCATCAAGCACTTTGAGGCACTGTTGAACGAGACCTCGTACTTTACGGTCGTGCTCGATCGGATTCATGACTTGGCACAGTATTGGAGGAGTTGAGCTGTTGTTGAACGTGGGTGGATCAATGCTGCACAGGATTCTTACCATTGCAAATATGCTACCAAAGAAGGGCCTTATCTTACGCAATAACTTAAATGAAAACCCAGCCAGGTTGTTGATTAGTATGACTGTATTGTTTTTTCTAGAACAAGAGAATGTCATCCCATCGCTCGCATCCAACTCTGCGTGTGTTTTTCGTCTACAGATTGTCAGGCAGGACTCGAATCACAACTGAAAAAAATATTGATAGACGGATTACACCCACAACCAACTTCCCGGCATGCTTGCAATACGGTTGCAATGAATTTGCTGCTGCGGCCAGCATCGTAATACCCCAACGGTGATGGTGTACAACAGGGTGGCAGCGGAGGTCGAGTTACCCATTGTGACGGTCCTCCCTTGATCTCGCCTTTTTCATGGAGTTTGGAACACATTGACGAGTCGGACAGCGCGGAGCGACGATCGCTGGGTAATAGGGTACAAGTGGCATTAGAACAATCCAACGTGCTATAACTTACGAACCGCAAACTTTACGAAGTCGGGCTGAAATTACTCAAGATCCTGTGTGCGTGCATGCGGGGAGCGGAGAGCGGAGACAGAGTGGCCTTGGAGAAGATTGCCGTCGAAGACTAGGACGGACAAGAAGTGAGGTGTAACCGTCTGATCAAAGGAAGAAATCAGCGGACACCGAGGACATATTGCTCTCGAGCGTCCTTTACATGATTCATTTTCCAAACTTGTCAACTTGGCCCACCGGTGCATTGATCCCAAGGCACAACTGTAGCTCGATGCTCCCAAGCGGGAGCTTATCGCACCTGCTTCTGTACCAGAAGGCGCCACCACCTGCCCTCCAAACACAAGTCTCCCAAGATCCCCGCTAATATGCTTAGCATCCCAACACCAAAAAGGGAACGAATGCGTGGGTAATGGCGGCACTCCAGATAAGTATAGACAGCGATCAGGCCGCCGAAATGAGAAACTAGATTGGAGGTGTGGAGCGCGGAGTCCGCCGTCCGTGAGTCAATGCCCTGGGTCGACTTTCCGTTGTGTGGTCTGACAAGCCGCAAGATAGATGGCGCAAAGGGTGGCTTGGAGGCATGAGGCAACGGCGGATCAGGTTGCTGACATTGTGGTCTGATCGAAGGGGGTTGGACTCGCTGGGCCCTAATGGGCCAACACGCAGGAACAGGACGAACAGGACGATGCTCTTGAACGCTGGGAGTATACTTGCGAACTCAAGAGGAGGCCCTGACCTACACAAAACAAAAGCTCGACCTCGTTGTTCTAGCACCCATGTCCGTGCCAATACGGAATGATTTGAAAAGAGCATCTCCGCCGATTGAAGTCGCCGTCGAGGCGGTTGGTTTGGACACCGAAGGTCCATGGGCGACCAACCTGCCATCTCCAATAGATAGCGGGTCCGAAAAAAACGACCAAGGGTGTCAACCATGATGCTGAGGCGCTAGGATAGAAATGAAGGAGACGGTGTCGGAAAGACAAGTCTTGACTTGAAAGACGAAGAATCGCGCCGCGGCCTCACTACCTGCCACCAGGAACAATGTTGCCGAGCGGAGCATCTGGCTCTGAGGCTGTTGCCCTGCCACGCAGCCAATTGACTTTGCAATTGACTCAAACCACACAATCTTGCAAACTCTACTAAACCTTGTTCTCGTCGCCTCATCTACGTGTCAAAGGCTTCCATCAACAAGGAAGTACCAGATGAGTTTTTCTTTTTTTTTTTTTTACTTTCAAGACCACAGTGAGCAAGTTCGGACATGCCTCAGAACTGAGGGGAACGTCCCTAGGATCTAGTCTGTATGTGATCGGAATGGATGGCCTGTGCATCTCCGATTTCACGGACGAATCGAGAAGGGTATGAATTCACATTGTGCTCTTCATGGCTCACAACTCTTCCAGTTCTATGGCCGATCAACCTGGACGATTGCTGGCGTAGCATGGTCACCAGTGATCAATCGTTCAGGAGTGGTCCAGCACCCACGAGCGCCCGGTCGTTGGCTTGGTAGCCGAAAACTATCGAGGGAAGCAAATATGGATATGGGATATGGATCGAGGTGTGTAATTGGGCGGTCGGCGAAAGTTGATAGTATGACACAATCGTAAGG
Organism: Caloboletus firmus; assembly: GCA_038094755.1. Taxonomy (NCBI): domain Eukaryota; kingdom Fungi; phylum Basidiomycota; class Agaricomycetes; order Boletales; family Boletaceae; genus Caloboletus; species Caloboletus firmus. The sequence continues at coordinate 90,957 of JBBPUO010000016.1, read as the reverse complement.
GTTCTCTTGTTCCCTACCCTTTTGGTTGGTACAAACGCGTTCCCTGACATGTGCAGTGTGCAGGGCAGTGTTGTTCTACCAACGCGTGTTCGTCAAATCAGCCCGATCCAAGACGTTATGGAAACGCCAGTCTTGGTGTTCGATCAGCGAGCATGATTTTAGCAACTTGCAAGCAGGAGTCAGCCAGTAAGAAACTGTCGCCGGTACTCCGGTAATCTGAAAGCGAGCGTCATGGTTGACTTCGAGCTCGGTCAAATTGTCGGATTGGTATAATCCCCGGCCTCCTGGCGTCATGAATGTGAATGTGTCCGAAATCTAGACTTTCTCTGTTCCACTTGCAGCGGTATCCCTGACATCCGCGATAGTACGATTAACGTTCACCTTGGTTCGAACCTCCCAAACACTGGATGGTTTGGTTGACGCCCCCCGAGGGCGGAACGCTCAACTTGGTAAGTTTTGATTTTACACACAAGTCCAGCGTTATGTCGATACTGCGGCCCCGCCATAGAATACAGGGGAAACCAATCTACAGCGTTTATCCACACTCTTGGTCAACATTATGTTTTCTCAAAATGGCATGAACAGGGTCCTCTGGACTGTCACCTCGCCTCCAAGCTTGCCAATACCAATTGCCGGCCGCTCTCCGGTGTCAATGGATCTCATACATCTTTGACCTCCATGCATGCATCCCTTCACATGCCAGTTTGGAGGGCTCTCCACGGCGGTTTCTGGAGGCATAAATATCAAAGCCACCTCTGCGAATGATGGAATACGTGCCTACACCACTCTACCCGTCGTACACTAGTCCTTTTACGCCCTATAGTCGCCATGTATCAGGACCCGCATTACAACCATAACTTTACGGACGCGGTAGGGCGATCATCAACTCGAATGACGAGGGGTGATACTGACTGCATTAACTCCAGGACGAAGCGATGCTCGTACACTTTGCGGATATCGCTTACCAACCCCAACACCGCTTCCATACCTGTGGCTGGGTGACAGGCAATGTCGTTTGTAGCGACTTTGTTCGGGGTTGCGACTTTTCCGAGCATTTGCGCACCCATCACGGCATCATAGGCCCAGACAAAGCACAGCTGAGGTGTTGCTGGGTCAATTGCTTCGCCGAAATGAAGAAGGAGAGCTTGACGAGGCATGTCCAAGAAAGACACCTCGAATGGAGGTTCCAATGCCCAAACTGCCCGGAGCAGTTTACTCGCAACCATACGAGGCAAAACCATGTATTGAAAAAGCACTCTGGCGGTTAAGTGATACTGGCTGCCGTGAGTAGGTCCTTTGCCGTTCCATTCCGAACCACTAATTGACACAACTCCTCCAGAGATGTAGATATCCGGAGATCCAGTCTGTATGGTTCTTCGAGATGTCAGCATGTATGATGGCTATCATTACACCGGCTTCTGGATACGTTACCTCAAAACAGTTAACCTTGGCGTAGCTTTAATGTGTTTACACTTACCTAGTAGTATGTTATCATTGCTGGCAAGAGCATGAGACTCGGCAGGATCAACTGAGCACGCCAACCAGATGGCAACTAATCGGGCGAACCATCTCCGACGTTGGAGTGCTTGGCAAGCTGTACAGTTGCCGCTGACATGATTGGCCGCGTGCCATGTCAGCTATTTTGCTCTTTATGGTTCCAGTTTCATGAACGTGGTCAAGTTGGCACTCCTCGGCGTCTTCGACGTACTACATTCTTTGGCTTGCTGTAGTTTTTCGGAACGCCCACCGGACTTTGCGGGCGACGTTACACCGAACTCATACCTCTCCTGACCTAGAGGCGCGCAGAGATCGAGTCGGATGAGGTGCGTTTGTCGTCTTACTGTTCGTGTTCACAGATTTTTACTCCACCTCAAAGTGTACAGAAATATGCTCTTTGTAAGACTCAACGGAGCCGGTAACCCTGGCAGACCGCAACTTATTTCAAGCGTCACGTTAGACGAGCGCTCGGGTTCCCGAATCTCGCACATTTACAACCTACTGTAATTTTGGCAGGCAGAATCATCTCCGAGTCAAATGCGAATCTGCGAAGGTTATAAGGGGAGCCTCGTCTTATGGTTCTAACTTAACCTCCCCCATAGTTCCTCTCATGTCTGCCGCTGGAAACGTTTACCAATCTGATCTCAGTTTAATGCCTTTGACGGATCCGCTTTGCATGTCACTGCTGGCCAGGACACCAGATACTACAGGATGTCCTATGCCGAGCTCTCTAATCCCTGGTGCACCATTCATAAATTACCATAGGTGAGACACTAGGATGTCACATAGAAGCAGGGGAGAAGCTAAAGCAACTCCAGACCCTATCAACCAGATGCGCTCAGAGTCTCTGACACCGCGGATGATTGTGACCTTAATGATCATTACCAACTCTTTCCCGAAGATTGGATCACGCAGCGTAAGCAAATGATTTCAAGCAGGGAAAGTGGTTCCATCGTCTCACTGAGTACCACAGGACCATACAACATGCAACCTAATCAGCTTGTTGAACGACCAAGTCCACCCATGATATCTGACATGGATTTAGATCCGACCAACGAGGGTATTCTGCCTTTCCCTGATATCGGACCTCCAGCTTCGATCAACACCTTTAACCCACGGATAGTAAACCCGAATCTGTCCGTGGAGTGTTTCAATCCCTGCAATCCCCTCATACAAGAGTTTTCCATTCCGGAATACGCTGCTTGGAATTTCTGCCACCCACTCGAATCTGACTTTGATATACCGAGTACTCTGCCAACCCTCTACGAAGGTGTAGGTCCGCCTTTCTTGCACAATTAGAGGAATGCCTCAGTTTCTTTGCAGCATAGCGATTCCACTCACAAGTGTGAATGGCGTGTCGATGGTTTGCCATGTAACGAACTCTATCCACCAGGAAAAAACTTGAAGCATTCCGTTTCTCGGCACTTCAGGGAAAAGCACCACCTCCTTCCAGCGGACGGAAAGTCGGCCCTAAGGTGTCTTTGGCTCGGATGTGCAAAGGAGCTCAGGCAAGAAAGCATCGTTAGACATATCCTGACAGTACACCTACACATCACGACGGCGTGCAAGGGTTGTGGAACTTTATTTGCTCGCCGGGATTCCCTCCAGAGACATATGCGAAAATCATGCGAGGGCGGTCAATGGGTGCGATAGCACCGGAAAGCATGTGGCGTCTTGTTCCGATTCGACATCTGCTCTAGACTTTGCCCTTGGCTAATCTCGTTATCGTTGATTTCAGTAAAGATGTATGTACGACCCCTTCATATCATAACCCAGTAATGGACTGCATATATATCGATTAGCTTGCGAGTTTTAGCTACGATGGCATTATGGTGGTTGCAATGAGGCCGAAGGACACCTTACATGATCGCACACGGAACCTCATTGGCGTCCTGGAAGGACGGCCTAGCCCTCTCGCGAAGTGGAGATTGAACGTTCTCCTTCGATCCCGTGTAAACTCAACATGCCTGCCCCCGCATCTCCCATCAGAATGGAGGGAGGCGGAGAAACCGCACCATACCGGAGAGAGAACACAGAGAAGATCCCCCCAAGTGAAACTTATTGTGAAAGGGGCGAGATCTAAAACAAGTTTGTCTAAAGTAAATATTTCTGTTTAGTCGACATGCGTCGCAGATAGCGTCTTCCAAAGCCTGTTCTCTACCTCTTCTATCGTCTGTCGCGGCGTATTCAAGCTGGTCATGAAATACGCCACATTGCCTAGCGTCCTGTAATGTATCCCAAACGGTGCCCCGCCGGGCGCTGCACTGAGAGCACCGTCGTCGCGGACGGGACTGTCAATGGATCGAAGCAGACTTTGAGCGGTGTGGGATGCATAACCTATAACCTGGATCTCGGCAAAACGTCGGCACTACGATGCGGTTGATGTCTCACCAGCGTTATCGTCTTTGAACTTGATCACAAGGACAGTCCCCAACGTCATCGCCTCGTCCACCATGTCGAGCCTTGATACGGAATGGACAAAGCCTGGATCCCAGAAGCTCCAGATCACGGCTGATTCTGGCCGCGCATCGTCACGATCCCATTTTCCTCGCGCAGAACGCCATGCGTCTTGTTGAGACAGTTTCTCGATGATGTCGAGGGTCATGTTCGCAACTTGACAGCCTACTGCGTGCGCTGTGTAGCTGTGACCATGCAAAAGCGCGTCCGTTTTGCGTTGACCATTGAAGGCCTGAAACACGCGCTCGGACGCGAGCGTTACGGAAAGAGGAAGGAGACCACCAGTAAGCATTTTTGCATAGACGGCGATATCTGGGTTGACGCCAAGGATGTGCCCGAAGGATTTAATACCAAGGCGATACAGGCCAACAAAAACTTCGTCGAAGATGACAGGAAGAGGATTGTCAAAGAGCGATCTATCGCGAACCGCATCAACCAGAACGCGCTGGAAGAGCGGGTCCACAAAGATCATTCCTCCAGCGCCCATCACTATTGGCTCCAAGACAAGTGCAGCCAGCTTTCGTTCTCCCTTTTGACGGAGCGTCTGCAAAGCATTTTCAACGTGCCTTCGATAGGTCTCGGCCAGTAGGGAGCCAAGTCTGCTCTCGACATCGTATATGGAGTGCAGATCGTCAAATTGAATGGAAGACGTCGTCGCAGAAATGGGAGATGGGACAGTCACGACAAAGTCGCCATTTTTAATCGAGACGGTTGGCGATTCAAACCAGAAGCCTTTGGACTGGTGCCATTCACATGTATATATCCCTTCTTCTGTCGCGTCCATCGCTCCTATCGTATCGCCGTGGTAACTTCCCTTCAAGCCCACAATCCAAAGATCTTTCTTGTCCCTGGGTGTAATTTCCTTTTCGGTGATCGAGAAGGTTCGTAGAGCCATCTTCAAGGCAACTTCCATGCCAGTCGAACCATTATCAGTGAAGAAGGCACGCGAAGCCCAACCTGCACCAGGTCCTTCGTGTACCAGACGCTCCGCTAGTTTTAGCGCAGGGAGATGAATCGCCTGAGGAAACATGACGTGCCCGTACCGCCCAGCGGCGTTCGCCGCAGCCAAAGCAATGGACGGATCCGCATGCCCAACAGCCTGAGTCCACCAGGAGGCGGAACCATCCAACTTTGGAGCAAGAAGGGAGCGAGATGATGGTTCCGAAGACGAATTATAAACACTGAAGAAGTCCGCCCATGCGCTATCGATCACAGTCACGTCCTTTTCAGACTGGACTAGACCGTGTTGTACGAATGGCCACCAGATGGTACTCAATGTCCGACGGGGCATAGAGTCGAGCTCCTCAATCCGACGAGCGTGACATTCGTCCAAGTGGCGCAGGGCGCGGAAAATCTCGCTGTCAAGACTCCTGGGAACTAAATTGGCATAGTAAGATTCCGTCGTGGAGATATCTCCATCAACATTTCCTTGGAGAGGGGGAGGAGGGTCTAGTGATGTGACATGTACCCCGCGTTCAGCAAAATAAGGAGATAGATACTCGTAGTTCCGATAGCGGTCATCTCGGAAGAGGAAGATCGCATCTACGATGTACCCGCGCAAAACCAGCGACTCGTAGGACGATATTGTGGACGATATTCCGCCAAGTTTTGAGTCCCCGAGCAGGACCGTAGGAAGAAACAATGATCGATAACTCTGGAGCTGTGTTGTTCCAGATAGAGTTGGACTGTGCACACCTTCAACACGTCAGAAATGATACCATGCGGAATCCAATACCACCACTCATGCAGGAGTGACTCTCACCTCCAGCAGTTTCTACATACATATGGCCAGGCTTCTTTGTCCGGGCACACGCGCGGATGTGTTCGGCGATCGCATTGACGAAAGTCTCGTCAGATGGTGCGGAGGCCTACCTAGATCGTTTGGTGAAAGGGCAACCTTCGGTGGTGGGCATCTCACCTCAACGCCCGACCTTTGGGACGCCATTCGAACTGCAAGATGGGGACTGACGGGATCCTCGTACCGGAACAGGCAATGTGTGTTAAGCAAATGCTGGTGGGGTCCAGCGTACCGTTTGATATGTCTAGTGCATAATTAGCAACACTTTCAACTGGACTAGGACCCAGTCAACATACGCGTCGTCGGCGTCCTGCGGCGCACCCGTGCTGACAGGCTTCAGATAGAATGCATTGCGGTTTGTCAGAGTGGACGCGCGAACGAGGGCGGTAGTGATGATCGTCTTCCCGACGTCGGTGTTCGCTCCAAATACCTGGTGAATGCGAAGGTGTCTGTGGAGATGGCCCATATCATATCAGACGCGCGTCTGCCCAAATGAAACGAAATTTAAGCTTGGTGTGCAAAAGGTCGGGCTCGGCGGAAACAGTTATAACTATTGATGGCCTCAACTAGCGTAAATCCGTACTACAACCGCAAATACATCAGAGGCGGTTCATCCACGGGCGAAGCACACATATGTGAAGTGATCTATCAACACAATAAAGACATGTCCGGATGTCTTCAGGTGTTGGACGTACGGACGTATGGTAACTGATGGAGTAGAATGGTCAACAATATACATCGCGAATGTATTCCCGTGCCCATGGTCCAAGTTCGTTATCGGCTATAGGGATAGTGACGCCACATACAGCAAAGTGCCGAGCGACGCTTTCCTTGGTGATGGTGTCGGTAGAGCCCACGTACGGGACATAGCCGACTTGGGGAGAGACGCTAAAAGCCCCTCTCCTCAGGATATTCTCGTATCCTCCTGGCTCAGAGAAGAGCTCGGTAACAACTGCCATGAACTTCTGGCGAGCTTCGCGCGACTCGGGGTCATTTGGGAGTACCACAGGCCGAAGACGCGCGACCGTTCGACTCGCTCTCATGTCGGTGGTGAACGGCCTTCCGTCTGCATCACGTCGGATGCCTTTGGGACAGGAACTCGGGTTGGCTGCGTAGTACGCCACCCAACATTCGACGGGGTCCTCTAGGCGAGGGTTGTTCAATGGAACGGAAAGCTTGGGAATCGAGGTAGGGTGCTCCCAATCCGGAGTACGCCAGGTTGATAGCAGGTAGCGTTGGACTTCTGTCTTCTGCTCCCTGGGTGTCCTATGAGCTTCGGAGCACAAAGCCTTGACTTTGGTCAAGGCTTGATAATTCCCAGGCTGGTGAGCCGCTTTGATGAGCGATTGAATTTGCTTAATGCTCTTGGCGGGTTTAGTGGACTTGTGGGCTTGTGGGATAGCCATCTGCCAGCTCTGAGAACTCGGGTATTGTTCTTCAATGAACGACGGTGGCACCGGATCGTCATCATTAAAAGGCTGCCCTGCAGATAAAACGGCTGCGAAAGAGCGAGCAGCAACGCAGTCTGGGAGCTGTGCCTGAGGAGATGCCGGGGTGGCCATGGGAGGTAGGGTGTGCTGGTGAAGAAAAGACGGTAGGAGGTCGGGCGCAGAAGACTGATTGGGTGAGGTATTGGTAGGAGAAGCCGGATCAGATAGCAGGGGGAGCTGAGGGAGCCCAGGAGAGATGACAGCGGCGGGGACGGGATCCGCGGGTGGAGATGACTTTGTCACGACGGATACAGGTGGTGCCTCCGCTGTGGGAGGCTCTGCGACGGGAACGGCCGGAGCACTGGCGTGCTTGAGTTTCTCCTGGAGCCTCTCACAATCAGCGCGACTAGACTCTAGCTGGGCACGGAGAGAGAAGAGCTCTTCGCGAGCCTGGTTGCGCTCGAGACGATGGCGCTCGATGCTGTCGCGCAGTTCGCGCTCCTCCTCCTTTTGGCGTCGAACGCCCTCGGATACACCCTTGTTGTACATATCCTCGCGGGCACGCTTCCGATCCTGGAAGGCGATCTGGAAGGCGGGTTGATGCGGGGAGTAGCTCGCATCGGCGACGTGCTTCATGTACGCTGTGCAGACGTCGCAGCCAGATGGATGGACGATGCCATAGTCCTCGAGGAATTCCCATGGAGACAAAAGGGTGGGTATGCCACGGTTATCTCGGATGGACACGCGGAATGGCTCGTCGTTGCTGGAGAGCGGGTACATTACTACTTTTCTGTACGGGGGTGATTTCGCGCGTTGAAAGGAAAGCGCACCAGGCGAATATGGAATAAGATCTGAACAAGGATATAATCTGAGTTACGGGGACAATTCTGACTGCTGCATCGCGCCTTTCGGGCGCTGATATCCTCCCAAACACGTGGCTGCCTTGCGGACAACGCCTGGCTTTGTTTGCTCTTGTTAGGATCCAAAGCCTTGTATGCTCGTGTTTGGCTTGTGGCTTGCTACTACCAAACCTTAATTTAATCCGAGTATCATCCACAACAGATCCGTTCAGCCCTCCAACGACGTCCACGATGGCATCAAGACCCACAGTCGCAGTACAGTCCACCTCTGGAGGTATGTCGTGTCCTTTCTCCACTCACCTCTCCTCAGCTTTCTCCCTCAGAATCCTCCAGCTCCCTCCCCCTCCCTGCCGTGTTCACCGCCCCCATCAGGCTCGATGTCGTCGCCCAGGTCCACAGTCAGTCCCACTTTTGCCCTCCTATGCTCGCCCCTTCACACCCTCATAGAGAGTATCGCAAAGAACAAGCGCCAGGCCTACGCCGTAAGCGAAAAGGCTGGCCACCAAACCTCTGCCGAGTCCTGGGGTACCGGTCGTGCCGTCGCCCGTATTCCCCGTGTCGGCGGTGGAGGAACACACCGCTCTGGCCAGGTACATCCATACCCTCTTCCCGTTCCTCACTCTTAATCTTCGTCTTAGGCTGCCTTTGGTAACATGTGCCGTGGTGGTCGCATGTTCGCCCCCACCAAAACTTGGCGCAGGTGGCACGTCAAGGTCAACCAGAACCAGCGTCGCTTCGCTACCGTCTCCGCACTCGCTGCTTCTGCCCTCCCCTCTCTCGTCCTCGCTCGTGGTCACCGCATCGAACAGGTCCCCGAGATTCCTCTCGTCATCCCCTCCGCCGTCGAATCCCTCAAGAAGACCAAAGAGGCAGTAGCCCTCTTGAAGAGCATCAGCGCGCATGCCGACGTCGTCAAGGTCTCCAACTCTCGCAAACTCCGCGCCGGAAAGGGAAAGATGCGCAACCGTCGGTACCGCCAGCGCCGCGGCCCTCTCATCGTCTACAACGAGGACAATGGCATCGTAAAGGCATTCCGCAACCTCCCTGGTGTCGAACTCGCAAACGTCAAGAGACTGAACCTCCTCCAGCTCGCTCCTGGTGGTCATCTTGGCCGCTTCATTATCTGGACCGAGAGTGCTTTTGCCCTTCTTGACCAAGTCTTTGGCACCTTTGACAGCCCATCCGTTTACAAGAAAGACTACGTGTGAGTGTTGACGCACGCCTTCTATATATTCTTCTCACTATCATACGTCTAGCCTTCCTACCGCCAAGATCACCAACCCCGATGTCACCCGTCTCATTAACAGCACTGAGATCCAATCCGTCGTCCGTCCCGCCAACGCCAAAATCCAGAAACGGCCCTGGACACAAAAGAAGAACCCCTTGGTCAACAAGGCTGTTCTCTTCCGCTTGAATCCTTACGCCAAGGTTCTCCGCAGACAGGAACTCCGTACGTGTCCCTTACTTGGTCCTATCCCGACACTCATCATTCCCATCCCCAGTCCGCCAAGTGCAAAAAGAAAAAAAGGAAAAGAAGTCGGGATCCGTTGCTGGCGAGGCGTTCCTCACCACCCTGTTTGCTCCCTGAAGTGGCTCGTAGTTGCTTGTTTTTTTATCTCATCGCCCACGTGTCTCATGTGCACCTATGTCATGCCCGCAAAATACATGTGCAATGCCTGTCGGTAAGTTGACGTGGACGCCCGATATCTTGCGAATGTGTTACCACATTGGCCGCCCACTCTACGGAAGCATCGTAAACAATTCCAATTTCAACGGTCTAAAACGGTACATAGGGCTCATTTAAGGACGTCACATGGAAACACGCGCCGGCGTGTTTACCGGTGGGCTTATACATTACCCTAAGCCGAACAACAACGAAAGACTACGGAATATCACGTCACAAGATCAGAATACCGGAGGAGCCTGAACCCTTTCCACGAGTCCAAAATGTCCCTCAGACAGGTTGTTAAGCGTGTCCTCTTCCTTGTCAAGTTTGCGGACGGAGAACCAAAAGATGGTCCCAGTGATGCCCGCCAGGATGGCGACGGTCGTGTAGTTCCATATGAGTAAAGGATCGATGGACAACGCTATTCGGAAACAAAAACAGTCAGATCCCAACCACCCTCACAAAAGTTGCAATCGTGATGACTGACAGACGAAAGCCTCGCCAAGTGCAGCAGAGAGAGCACTCGTGAAGAGGAAAAGGGACATCACAAGCGAGCGCATGTTCTTCGGAGCTTTGGTGAACGCATACTCGAGTCCAGTGATGGAGGCGAAAATCTCGCTGAGCGCAATCAGAACGTACCTGCATCGACCAATCTGTTAGTCTATCGACGATAAGGCTTCTGGTGCTCCGCTTACGATCCGGTTTGGATCCAGACGTTCAGAGGCGAGACAAGTGGATTCCCTTGCGAGTCTACACACGTGCTTGCGGAATAACCGCATGGATTCGTCTTAATCGTACATTTAGCATACCTTGATTTGGAACATATTCGACGACTCGCCTTGTAAATGTAGTACTGGAGGACGGCTGCCCAAATCATGGCTGCAGTGGCAGTGGCAAAGCCCCAAGTAATTTTCTTGAGAGCGGTGAATTTCCAACCCTTTCTTGCGAGTGCGGGGTATATCTGAGGAGAATATTGAGTCGATTTGAATGACATGATAACCGTGGCTTGCGCCCTACCAGTATGTCGCAGATGGGGATGAAAATGATAAGTGCGAGAGGGTCCAGATTCGACAAAACATCATTAGGTAGACCATGGGTGTCCATAGTGGCAGCTTGCGAGGTCAGATTGTTGTTCAACTGATTGTAGCAGAGCCCTGTGCACATAAAATGTCATGGCCATTCGACGGGATGAAAGATCCGCGTACAGTAGATTGGGAAGCACGCAAAGACGCTGCAAGCCTTAAAACCACGCCGGACCTCATCGACCCAGTTGTCGTCAAACTTCATCCACTTGGGCTTCTCACCGACCACCTTCGAGGGTTTAGCATTCTCCCAGAAATCATCTGCGGTAAGTTGTCTGAAGCATCGGACAGGGTTCCAGCTCCAACGGCCATTAAAAGCGTGTCGCCAAAGACGGAATGAAGTGCCCAGCACGGAGCCAGTGGGAGGAGAAACGCGGTATCGACCATGACCCCACCAAAGGAGGAGGGGCGAGAGAAGGAAAACGATAGTCGGGAGTGTGTATGCGAGCCAGTAACCCACATACTACGAGGTCATGCGATGCTTAGAGAGGGCCACTGTAAAAGCGAGGAAAGCATTTACCTTTTCCGCATAGACCATGCCGATTTGCCCCACAAGCGCACCAATGTTAATAAAGAGATAGAAATACTGGATCGGCGAGGGTGGATAAATTTGTACGAGGCGCGATGAGAAACACGTACCATATAGATTCTGGATGTGGTCATTATAGGGTCAACAATAACACGCTCGCCAGATTTGGTGGTAGTAATGAATGGTTTCGTGCGTCGGTATTGCTCAGCGACCAAGGGCGAGATATTAGACTTGAAGCCGCCAGCTCCTGTACCCGTGACAATGAGAGACAATATGAACAAGCCGATGGACGCATTCCCGCCAATAATACCGGGAATTGCAGAGATGATCATGATGATATGGCCAAGTATAGCCAAAGCCACGCTCCAGCAAACAGTCTTGTAACGTCCCCAATAGGTGTCAGCAATGTAGGCACCACCAATGGGACAGATGTACGACCTAGTATTATCATGTGAGAGCGGGATATAAGAACAGCCGCAATCAAATGCCTACCAAAACTGATAGAATGTAGTCAATCCAGTAGACATCTGCTGGCCACCTCCCAGGGCACCGGACTGCCCAGTCGCGCCACCAGCACCAGTGTGAGAACCGGGGGGAAGTGGTTGTTGAATGAAGTTCACCTATCAAAGGGAACACCTTGTAAGGCACAGTTGTGAGGAATGAATATGAGCTTACAAAGACAGCGCTGGCACCTGTTGAATGTATGATCATTGAGCGTCGATAGGACGGGAAACGACCAAATTTCCATACCATAATACTGGGGATGTCAAAGATTAGAAGAGAGACTCGTTTTCAACGGAGTATTGAAGCACGTACCGAGAAACGCTCAGCCAACTCAACGACCGCAATCACTATCACAAAGTGTTGGAATAGGTGTGGAAAAAGCAAGAGATCACTCACAGTATGCAGTCCACGGAAGGGAATCGGATACACGGCGGAGAGTAGCCAACTCTTCTTCTGACGGGAATTCCAGTCCTTCATAAGCACTATTGTCGTCGTCGTCGTCGACGGGTATCGGATCCTTCTTTTCGAGAGAGGCCGCCAACGAGAGGCGTCGGTCATCTTCCGCTGAGACAGAGGGAACACCGGCCATCCTACTAGTTGGAGTGTGAGGACAAGTCCACGAGGGATCCGAATAGGTGAGTTTATTTCTCCCTTCTTAAAGCGCGACTCATGCCCGTCGAGTTCCTGATGATAATAATTCCACATGTCGCCTTGATAGTCGCGTGGTCCATCGTGACATCTACTCAATCCGCACATATCGTGTCACCGGATTGATGAGAATGATACGGGTCTGCCGGATAAGTACAACTTGAAGTTTATACAACCAGCGGCGCCACTCACGGGCACGTGGAGCCAATCTAAGTGCTTATCGCCACTCGTCTGATGCGTTGAATTGATAGACAGTTCTGCATTGGAAAATGCACGCTGGCAATCATACAATCGTGGATGAACCGTTGAGTGATCGCGAGTTGGGCCAGAGGAATGGCGTACCTTGAGAATTATAACCCGCTCTATTTTGCATTCTCACATGGGAAGCCCCGCTCAACAATGCAGTGGCCTTCGCAATTCGTCGATAGACTCCGCTAGCAGTTTTTCGGGTGCCGTTGGCGGCCTCGCGCGCCTTTGCTGCGTAGACTCATGTTCCCCCTGCCAGGCCCCCGGTCGGCCTCTTTCCTCGGCTGGCGCACCGTGCGGTTAAACTGTTTCGGCTTTGCTCCGACTGCGAGATCTAATCATGGGGGACACTCCTGGCCCCCTCTCGCCGTCTTCCCCTCTTTGATCCTTCTCTCAGGCCTGGCCACGAGTTGCACCATATTTCATGATCTCCAATGGCGGGGGATAGTCCCCTATAGCGATCGTGCGCACATGGTATCTGTCGCCTCTCATTTCGTCCACAAGACGTATTCTGAATTGGCAGACTCACTGAGTACATGGTATGCAATACATGTTGAACAATATTTTCAAGCACTCCTGGCGAGATGTGAGTTGAACGAGTGATCGCGCATCTGCTGGTGAATTTACATGTAGGGAGTACATGATAGTGGGATTCTTTGCGAATGGGTCGAGTCCATGCAAGACATGTGATTTGATGCACTCGTTTCCAGTTTCTGCTAGGGCTGTAAAGAAACGACACTATGTCAACGAGCAAAGCGCTGCGACTTGTATTACACAATACTTCATGCATTTGACATTGATACTTATCGCGACACACTTGGACAATGCACATGGGAACCGAACAGCGAGCAAAAAAAAAGAGAAAAGTCAGGACGTTGAAGAGGAAGAAATCAAAGCACGGAGATCGTCAACGGACATGTCCGACCGACGTGGGGTCACCTTGAACGGGAACGGATAGGGGTGGCTGAACGATTTCAAGGTTCTGTCAATTTGCCGTGACATGTGTAAGAGATCCAACAACGCACATCGCAATGCCGCTTGACCACCGTGGCTCAAAATCAATCTCATTTCCATCACTGTCTCTCGCCTTGGAGAAATCGAACAATGCGAGCATCCCGGATATCGCATACCAGAGTGAGGCATCAGCGACGTGCCGTCCCACGCATATCCTAACAGTCGACGAGTTATCTAGAGTTCATTGCACAGGGCCAAGGCATGCTAACCTTCTGCCAAATCCGAAAGCGTAGCCGACATCATCTTGAGTTAAACCTCCCTCTGCATCCAAGAAGCGTTCGGGAACGAAATCAAAGGGGCTTGGATACCTCGCCTCATCGTGAGTCATCGCCCTAGGCTCTGTGTTAGTCGAATAAACAGTAGATCCCACCTTGGACACACCAGATGTTTGGCGTCACAGTGGCCCCTAGATTCAATTCAGATAAACTGGAAATCCCGTGAAAAAAATCATTACCTTTAGGAATATAGTAGCCCTCGTATTGGTCACTATCCGTAGTGGCATGCGGAGTCGCTAGGAGGCAATGCGTACAAAGCTCGGTGAAATGAGGATGATAGACATCTTACACAGAGGTAGGATAGGATGCCACCTCAGCGTTTCTCGGAGGACAGCATCAATATACTGCAACGACGGTCTGTCGGTCCACACAGGCAACCTCGAAGTCCCTACCGTGGCATCGACAGCACTTTGCGCTTTCTTCTGAGCCTCCGGAAAGAGTACCATTGCAAGAATGAACACCTGGAGCGTCGACGCTGTCTGCACAACACATTAACCACCAACCTATATACCAGCCACTGAGATACTCACAGTCTCCGACGCAGCTACAAGATACGTAAAGTTGAAATCAAAACAGTATACGCCGTGCTTTAGTATACACTGCTCACCTCCAAAAGCGGTTGCCGAGGCTTCCTTGATCCCCTGAAGCACTTGTTGTTCATCAGCACCATCAACTTTCATTCTATTCAGTGCATCTGAAGTCATTGATGGACCTGCTGTTCCCTCCTTCTAGAAAAAATTTTCAAAGTGGGTCCCCCACGGCGCAAAAGAACTGACCATTCTTTCCAAAACATATTCGAACGGAGTATCAACCCAACCTTTGGACCATTCTCTTGATTGCGCAGCTTTCGCATGGATATCCATTCCAGGAATCCAATAAGAAAGTGTCAACACTGGTTGGTACGTGAGCAAGACATTTGATGAAGAAGCGGGAAAACCTGCAAAAAGGAAACACGCTAAAGAACGCTGCCATCTCGGGTCGAATCTCCTCAACAGTCAATTTCAAAGCCCTGCCGACAACATTCACCATGGGGTCGTCCTTTGGCTCCGTCTCATAGTCGTAAAGTGCTGACATGATAATGGATGAGGAATACCTGTTCCGATGAGAAACTTGTCAAGAAAAGTTGAGTTCAAAGAGCACAGCACACACGTATGAAGATGCTCAAAGCAAGCTTCTGGGTCTGGATCTTCAAAAACGGCTAACAACAACTGACATGACTTGCGCTGTTGCATCGGATGATACTTTGACGAGACATCGGCCCTGAATGTTTGGTGAAAAAGTTTTCTGTGCAGCCGCCATCTGTCCCCATAACGCATCAAGACAGTATTGAAGTCCACGCCGAACCTATGGATGCGTATCAGTCTTTACAGCAATGCAGCAGGCAGGGTCCATACAACGCATTCGTCGGTATCTCTGGTCGATCAGAGTAGATGTTGGAGCGTTGTTCCAAGAGTGCTCTTGCGACCTTTTCAGAGTTAATCACGATGATTTCCTGGCTAAAGAAACTGGAATAGACTAGATCACCTGCGCAAGATGTTGACCATCACTCGATCTGTGTATATAGGCTAGACTTACCGTAGAGGTTGGCCCATTCCGTATAAGTGAGCCATGGGGCAGAGGTGTTGATACCCCGAATATTCCCCGCTATCGGTAAGGGCGGTGGACCAGGTGGCAAAGGCAGCGCACGTCGCTTCCTCTGTAGCCGGAGGTACCCAATGTCGAATGCGACAACACAGAGGACGGCGGCAAGACAGAATTGTTGCCAATTCAACGTGGACATGGACGACGAGGAGAAATTAAGGAGCAATGGCGGGACCCACCGATATTTGTATTCACTCGGTCGATCTTCGCATACAAATAATGTCACGAGTAAGAATTTTTCTTCTGAATGTCGGGTCTCGGTTCATCCCAAAAAACCTGCAAAGTGATAGTCCTTTGAGTCGTCAAATATAAACTGTCTGTCGGAGACACCGGCCATCATTGTACCAGTCACTGATCTGGAGAGCAAAGCACGAGACTGAACAAGGCCGAACAAACCAAAGCCTTTAAGAGCACGTAACGATCAGGACCAAAAATGCGACTGGGCGAAAGCAGTCGGTCCAAATAGTACGACATTGCCCGGACCCATTTAATCTGTCATTCTTACAGTATTGTCGGAGAAGCCCAACTGGACTCATTATCGAGACGGGCTGCCCTGCATCTCCGCCATGGATCCCTCCATTCAAATTGGTGGATTGCGCCGTCGCCAAAAGGGAGCCGCGCGACTCAAGCATTTCTCGGCAAGCATTAGATGTGACTGTAATTCCTATCGAGCCCTAGATTTTCGGATTGTCTTGACAGTCAGTGTTTAGGTATACGCCATCCCTCCTTTCCAGACCGACAGGCAACCAGATCGTATATCCCTTAAAGCTCAGTCTGACCAACATGCAAATTTGCGGTTGGTTGTCTTCGGGAGGACAAGCCACGAGAGGTAAACGCTGCAAACACGTTTTTGCATGCAGTGGTGGATCAGCATGGATGTCTAGTCGCAGTCCGAGATGCTGGTTGACCTCTAAACCATGCAAGGCCTTCCAACTTTCGAGTCTGAGCAGCTCCATTCCTCACCATTGACAACACATGCCATTAGTGCCGTGGCGACTGCGTCTGTCTTATTAGCAAGCATATCTATGCCTGTCTCTCGTCACCAAACCATTTCGGTGCGCATCCATCTCTCCCCATGTCGTCCTTCGAGCCTCATCTCAACCTCAAGCTGGTCGAAATGCTTCCCTTTGCCTCCTCGCTGTGCATTCTCGCCGCTCTCGCCACTGGTTCCTTCGCTCTTCAAAGCAGCGCTCATGTTTCTGCTTCCCCTGATGTCAGCAAATCTAGGATGTACTCCAGCGCCATTTCAAGCATCATTGCTGCCGTTACTCCTATGCTGGCGCTCATTTATTTCTGCCCATTGTACTTGCTGTACCGGTACTCCAGACGCCATCCAAGAACACTCAACAAGGTCTCTGGAATTCGTATTCAGCAGTATGGTCCACGTAAGTCCAAGGCTGTTGGTCTCGCCCGCAGGTGGTAACCTTGTGGCTTACACGTGCTACAGTTCTCTATATTTTTCTGCTGTTCAGCAGCTTAGCGGAGGTTGATTCGTTCACATTGGTATCTTGGGTTACTGAATGACCATATTGCGAAACGTAGGTTGCCGATGCGACCTGGCTTTTACTCCAATACAAGTACAACAACAACGTACCTGATCCAGCGACACGCACAGGGGTGCGTTTTTTACTGTGAGCATATTCTGCCACAGGCTAGATGGACACGTTCCCTTGTTGACATCGTGTAGGTTTGCAGGATGTTGGACTACCGTGACGTCTGGAACGTATACCCTTTTCTTCCTTGACCCGCTCTGGTCGCGACGTCCGGTCGCGTCGATTGGCACGCAAGCAGTATGGGTACTCGTGACATGGGTTTTCTGGGTTGCAGGCACCGGAGTGCTCAACAAATCCCTTCCCTCGTTATTCATGTATAATTCTTGCGAAGGAGTCGTCTACTGCGGGCAGTTGCAAGCACTGTTTGGTGAGTTTATTTCTAGTGCCTGTAGATGCCGTCACTGACCATCCCCGCAGCACTCTCGGTCATTGAGATGTTGGTATTTGACAAAATTCGAGTGCTTGATAATCTGACTTGAGCATCTGGTAGACTTACTTTAACATTTGGCATGATGGTCATCACATGGCTGGTGTGGAGGTCTGCGCGGTACGTCCGTCAACCAGTGGTGACCAGGGTTTCCCCGATATGACGCGGCGCTGGAATGCATTGGGGAGTCAGGGGTAGGCATATCTGAATCGTACAGAAATGGAGCAATACCGCCCCCTAGATCAAACTCAGTTGGGTTGTTAAAACGACGTCTACCCACACAAGAAACCTCTCATTTTTAGTGGTATCACAATGACCCTTTCGTAGCAGCTACCGTTCATGATGATGGTCACTCTTTATATCTAGTCAATGTTGAAATACAATGTCGCTGAATGGATGTACATATATCTATAATGCGGTGACTCGCAGGCCTCACCTCCACCTCCACTCCCCTTTCCATAGCCATTCGTATAGCTCCATAAAAACATTCGTGCGGGAGACTTGCGTGTAAATCTGGCTAGTGTCTGACAATATTGATTTCCTAGTCGGCGGACGGTGTCGTGATGGGCCGTGCCGATCCAGTGCCGCACCAAAATTTGTGGGAAATCGATTTTTATTTTATTCTCGAAAGACTATAAGGAGAAGCTACGAGCTCAATAACTCACATTTTTCAACAGACACTTGGCCGTTATTTTTATTTTCGCTTGAGCTTGGCTCCGGACGGCATGGATCGGGAACGTTCCGATTGGTGGGGCCGGGATTCCCTCACGGAACAAACCGGGCACGATCGGGACCCGAAAACGTATTTGAGGCGAAAAAAAAGTTGAGTACAAACTATCGACTCAACTCTTTGGCTTGACGCCGCGTATCCGTTTGCCTCTTTTTTTTCTATCACGATCACTTGGACTATTCCAAATGCCTTTCGCTCCTGGTCTGTTCAATCCCTCTCCACCACAACTAGCCTTGACCTCTTTGCAACAGGTGACGCTGGCAAGGGTGCCTCCCTCTTCAAGACGCGTTGTAAACAGTGCCATAACGTTGGCGCTAACGAGCCCAACGCGGTTGGACCCAACCTGCACGGGTGAGAACGGATCCACTTCAGCTCGGAGGCTCTTTTACTAATCCACACCCCAGGATGTTCGGTCGTCAGACCGGAAAAGTCCCAGGCTACCAGTACACTTCTGCCAACGTTAACAAGGGCATTACATGGGACGAATCCACACTGTTCGAGTACCTTGAGAACCCTAAAAAGGTATGTCGCTTTTTTTCTCCTGCGTTCTCATCATCGACATTGTCCACCCTTCAGTACATTCCCGGTACCAAGATGGCCTTCGCGGGTCTCAAGAAGGAAAAGGACCGCAATGACCTCATCACCTGGCTCAAGGAAGCGGTACGCGATCCTCCGGGATTTCGCTCTCTATTGTCAACTAACGCCGCTCCAATTATAGACCGCCTAATTTTATATCCCATCGTCACCAACTCCTCCATCCACCGCCCAGACTACATTACTGCTTCAACTCGGTCCTATTCCTTAGATGACCATACTGCATAGCACCTGCATGTTCCCCCACTCAGACTGTGATACATTCTGCACTGATGCTACCATCGGTGAGAGCAAGGCCGATCCTCGGCCTTGCTCTCTTGTTATTCAACATGAGTTTGATCAAGTCAAGTCTGCTGAGTATCGAATCACAGAAGAAAATGTTGGACCAAGCAATAAATAATCATGTGCTGAAATATGGTGTGAAGGTACACAGTATAAATTAGGATGTCTGACGAGATAGGGAGCTTGCAAGATTACCCTTATACATCGTAAATGAGAAGATACGATGGTCTGATTGCATTCTCCGCGTAGCAGACCAGCTCGTCGTAGTTCAGAGAACCCCCGAGGGAAACTTCAGCGAGAACCTGTATTGTCCAGGCGCAGTTAACACACG